>JAOUZG010047196.1:3879693-3892110 GCA_026289955.1 Argiope argentata
ATATATATATATATATATATATATATATATATATAATTTGGGATTGCTTTGGCACACCCTGATTAATTTTGAAAAAAATCCTACAAAAATTACACGTCTTATGAATTCATACCAGGTTTTCCACCTCACATACTTCACCTGAAAGTTTGGAAAGTTTGTCCACCAAAGTTTTGTAATGGCACCAGACTACAAGTGACTAGACTTAATAAGCATGTAATCGAAGCTACGATAATTACTGGATGTGTTCGATTAGAATTGGTTTTAATATCCCGCATGCCACTAATTCCGTCGGACTATCCTTTTGAATTTAGAAGAGTGCAGTTTCCTGTAAAAGTTTGCTTTGCGATAACCGTTAATAAGTCCCAAGGACAGACATTAAAAGTAGCAGGGATCGATTTAAGAGGAGTCTGTTTTTCACTCGGCCAGTTTTATTTAGCTTGCTCCAGAGTCAGTTCATCAAGCAGCTTAATAATTTTAGTACCAGAAATAAAAATTCTTTATTAAACATAGGTATAACAATAAAATGTGGATGGTCTGCGTTTGCAAAGAAAATCAATACTTTAAAAGGATCTTTAAGGATTGGTTAAGGACAATGGCATATATATAAGGAGTTCAGGGGCTCCGGGACCCTTTCAAAACTAGAAAAAATTATTGGTAATAAGTAATTATTATAGGGGATTTTCGTAACTAAGTGCGCCAAGCAGTGTTATCCCTTGCTAATTCCATTACCCGAGCTATGCCGGGTACGGGAATGCTAATTTACATAGATTAACTTTACAATAATAATAATTTGCATATAAATGAAATAATTTAATAAATGTATACAATCATTCTTGGATATGAATTTGAGTCCTTGGCAAGGTAGCGTATCGTTCTCATCGCTAAGTTACTGATTCCTTATCTAGAATGCCGCAATATAATATAGTAGAATTTCTAAATATAATGCCGTAAAAATTCGTTTTAATAACACACTTTGTAAAGTTTCTTTGATAATTCAAATGATGTTTATTTAAAAATGTATAAGTGACATGCTACATTAGGAATTTCAGAGGTATAAGACTATATATCTGCCTATCAAGAAAAATATTGATGCCTTACCTTAGTAAAAGTAGTACTTTAAAGTACTAAAATTAACATGAAAACTTAACATTTTTTTTAATACTATGTAAGGAATGTACCACAGCAGAAATTTATGAAATGTTTTAATTATTTTTTATAGATAGTACGGCCAGAATTATTTCAAAACAGGAAATTACTGATTATATATTTTAACTATATATTTAAAAATATAGTTTTGTTATGCTTTGGAAAAAAAATTGCAGAATTTCTTGAAAATGTTCAAAAATGTGATTTTTCTTCATTTTTAAAAAATTCTTTTACATTAAGTACACTAAAAGTATTGCAATCTTTAATAAAAAAATCAGATTAACTATTCATGAGTCTCCACATTTACGATTTCTTTGAGCCCGAAAAACACATTTTTTCATTGTATCTGTTTGATCATGCATTAACTCAAAAACACTTTGCGCTAGACGGTCGAAAATTTCTCATAAAATTAGGACTAAAATTTTATATTTCTATCGAATTTTGAATGAAATCCATTCTCATGATGTCTGTCTGTATGACCTTTCGCTCGACAGCTATGAAACACTGAACTAGGTTGATAAAATTTAATACATAGGTTTAGTTAAGTTTTTTAAATTTTGAACCAAATCCGTCAAATGGTTGACCATCTATTTGTAAGTACTTGTTCATGCATATAAAAGTAATAACACAATGACTTAAAGTAATGGACTTGTGGCTACAACTATAGTTTTGTATCATATTGTAGCGTCATTCAGTTCATGAAAGCCATGCAGTTTATTCGCAGCCTTACCCAGGGTCAAGAATTTTATGTGGAGACCTATATTGAAGAGTATGCAGGAAAGATTCGAGAATATTTCTCCCGATGGTTTAGTATCTAAACCGTATAAAACCGTAAGGTTTTTCATACGACAACCTTACTGTTTTACCAGACTAATATTGCTGGTGAATAAAGTTATATTTTCGTGTGCTGCTTTTTAAGAAATGAATTATTTGTGTAAAAACCGACAAGAATTCTTATTTTGAGCACATACTCATCAGAAGTATTGCATTACAATTTCTAAACAGGAAATAACTTCTGTTTTTTTTCCCTTCTATATTTTGAATTATCTTTAATTAATCGAATTTAATGAGTGTTTTTTTTCCAGAATAAATGATAGCCTTAGTTCAGTCACTCCTTCTCAGTCTCAGGATTCGTCTTTTGATCAAACGTCGTGCAGCAGTTGCAGCCCTTCAAAATGTGATCCTCAAGATTCATCAGCTTTTGACAATAATATATATCAAAATGTTGATGCAGATAATTTATTGTATGAAATACCTCCTCCGCCATCATTTTTTACTAGTAAACGGTATTCAGATCCTTTGCAGCAGTGTTCAATCTATCAGAACGTTACTTTGTGTGATATGAATGAAAGAAAAGGTGAATTTATTATTATTATTGTAGAAGTGCATTTTTTTTTTTTGTATTGGCAAAGCATTTTCTATCTCTTCTTAGTTAAAGTGTTTCTACCCTTTGGTGTCGTTATATTCCCTAAATGGTAGTGCTTGTATTAAATAGTGGATCCATACCACGAAATACTGTTTTCTTTTTTTAATTTCAGTTTCAAGCATTTAGATATTTTGTGAAAAATATTTTTATTTTATTAGGTGTGCCTTATTAATTTAACAACCGCTATTTCTTGTAGTATTGCGGTCGTATTTTTCAAAGTTCTATAACGTGGATATAAACATAATGAAATGAATATCATAAATTGATTAGGTTTTTTTTTAAAAAACACGCGCAGGAACATTATTTAATATTTCAAACAAATTTACTTAAAACGTTTTCTGAAAATGGTAAATGTCTAAAAGAAATGACTTAAAATAAAATGACTAATCTGTTTAGCTTGATTAATAAATCGCTTTTTAAGAATTCATTGTGTGTACAGTGAAATTGACGAGGAGTTAATAAAGATTATAGAATTTTAAAAGTTTTTTTTTTCCTTATTTCCATTATTGTGGTGTCAGATTGCTTGCATATTATTTAGTATTTATTACATAAATCTTTGATTTTCGGTTCTAAATTTGCCGTTTTGTTCCAACCGTTAATGCCAATAAATCATATTCAGGCCATTCATCTATATTGATTAGTTTTCAAACTTTTAAAATTTTGTTATATTGACATGGTTTTAAGTAAAAAGTTTCTGTAATAGTATGTTATAATGTTTTTGCATGTAAAAATAAAAGCATAAAGTACGTGATGTCATTAATTCAATGTCCCTATTTTTAATACCTTCTCCAAACGAAATTATTAATCAGAAAATTATAAAATTTTATGTAGGGCATAATGAAGAGACAAGAATTTCTTTGGGCGAATATATATATAAAAAAAGTTCAGGATTTCACCGACAGAGGATTAACACGTTTTTTTAAAATTACATTTTTAATTTTTACCACCTTTTCATTTATAGGCCTCTTAAAGTCATTAGCTTATGCTTATTAAGTTGCACAATTTCGAAAGTGAACTATAAGCTTTAATTAAAACATTTTAAAACCCTTTTGTTGCACATTCGATAGCAAATGCCTTCAAACATACTGGAGCTCACTGATATCAAAACATACATTTTTTTTATTGTTAACACAAGAAAAACAAAACATTCAAACGGCACAATGTCTTTCGATGTAGGCATTCGAGTTCTCTTACGAAATTTTGAATTCACGAGCAACTGCAAAGCACAAGGTATTTTGCGATGATCGAAAACTAATTCGATAATCAATTTTCAAACAAAAGAAAATTGAATGATTGGGGGTTAAAAAAACGAATTTTTATCCGCATTATAGCGTCATATAACCTAGAAATTTTCACCGAGATTTTGTTTCCGATACACTTGCTGTTGCTAATCAGAATGTTACATTTACCAGATCAAGCTTTCTCCTTCTTTGTTTTTAAAGTTAATTTGTTTTATCAAAGCCTTAATTCTGCAGCAGACGATCAACAGAAATATCGAATTTTGAAGGGGATGCGGAAAGATCTATTTATTGTTTGTTAAAAGTTAATAGCCCGATTTGAAGAAAAGCTTTTGAAAGATTAAAAACCCTTTTTCGTAGAAATACGAAAAGTGTGTGAATCAAGTGTTAGAAGATAAAGCATTCAACGTACAGTCCATCTAGTATCTGTTATCTGCCAGAAAAATTGTATATGTTCTATTTAACTGTTTAGAAGATCACGCGGATATTAGCCGTACAAATTTCAACTTTTGCAGAAGTTGCTTCCACATGATTTTGTGGCTCGACATTTGTTCTCATTTCAGTTTCTTGCTCGCATTGAGGTTGATTTAGAATGGCTTTGTAATATCAAACTAACAAAAGAAAACAGAAATATAATTGCCTGGTCGGACACCGCGTAACGATATGCATCTTTATTATAGAATAAAATTGTTGTGGATTTGTAAGCATGCCGGTGCCTTTCATGCGCAACTTTTATTTTTAAAAAATGGAACTTTTCTACTCATTAGTCTTTGTGTTTACCACACCCTAAAAAAATCCCTTTACAGAAGAATGTGTCATCAGCCGCCACGTTCTTAATTTGTCCTCGATCAACCAGGGCGTTTTTCATGCAACTTTTGGTTTTAGGGCATTTGAAATATATAGTAAGTTATGATGATTCAAGAATTTTTTTATCTTAGAAACTGTATTTTACGAGATGTTCGCTGCATTTCCCTGAACAAACTGGAGTCAACTGTGGAACACGCTATTTTGTTATTCAAGATGGTAGTCAAGAATGACGACTGTCATGTTGAATATGCTTTATTGTATTAAAATTTGAAATATAGTAAATGCATGCTAAGTGTGTAATTAGTTTTTAAAAAACCATTTTTAACGTGAAATTTTGAGATAATTTTTTATTCGCCCTAACAAAATTCCATCCGTTCATTATGTCCTAAGAAAAATTTCAAAACTTTCTGAACAATAATTTCGTCCATAGATATCTTTAAATTGGGGTTGTTTAGTACGCCCTTTATATTTTAATTATATTAAATGAACTGCAATTAAATGTTGTAAATTTATTCATTCAAAAAAAGTAAAAAGAATTCATGTATGAATTTTGAAATACGTGTGACCGAATATATTGAAGCAAAGTAGACATGAATAAATTATTTGTTAACTATTCAAGCGATTTAATGTTTAATATTAAGTAACAGATATATTTATTTGACAGTAAATTTTTTAAACTTTAATTACTGTGAGAAATATTAAAATGACTAGGGTTTTTTAAGTATCCATTGAAGATTCAGATATGCTTTAACTATGTGACTATTAAAATATGAACTGTACAGGTTTTACTTAATGCCAATGAAAAATTGTCTTTTTTGTTTTGGACTAGATATTTGTTATGATTCTTCTGCTTGGAGATTACAAAACAGCTACATTCCAATGCTACCTTCTAATTCTTGTGACAGCCGTCCTCAAGTATGTAAACGATATTAAACATAAATATAAATTTAATGATATTCTTGGCTCCTCATAGAATTTGTTTGAAATTAAGTTTAAATTCCTTTTAAATAATTCTCAATTGGAAATGAATTAGAAAAATAGCAGATATCAGTCAACTGTTTGTAATTAATTAATTTTAAAAGCAAAATTTTCTGTCACTTTATTGAAAAAAGTATCTGTTAACAAAATAGATATCGTTTTTAAAATTTTCCATGTATCAGTGATTAAGAAACTATAAAATTTTCTTGTTTGAAAAACTTAATTGCGTTTTGCAAACTGTTGAATAAAATACTGTAAATACATTTTAACAACCCGTTTTTTTTTTTTTTTTAATTTTACACATTCATGCGAGTTGAATATATATTGTGAACTAAGGGTTATCTTAAGTGATTACGTCACAAAACACCAAATTAATGTATTAAGTTCGTAATGTCTTTAAAAGCTTTATATTTTTAGAAATCTTGTTTAATTTCATGCATGTTAAAGATATTAATTTTCTTCGTATCATGAAAAATTATTTTTTGTATGTTCGGAATTTAACTGATAGTGAATGTCATTATTAAAATGCAGACACTTGTTCTGTGTAGTTTTGTATATTTATATGAATTCCTCACTATCCGAATTGTGTAATTTTATGTTGTCACATTTCACAGAAATATAATAATTTTTTTAAAACATTAATTTGTATTATTTATCTTTAACTAACTTTTCAGTCTTGTTTTTGTGACTATCTGTGTTTATATGATTTTATTTTAATTTTGATTATAGTTTCATTTTGCATAATAATTTAATGTGCTGCAGCATTTTGTTATAAAAGATTTCTATTTTTCTATAGCCACCAGCTAAACCTCCTAGAAAATCTTTGAGTCCACATTCTTCAGAAACGAAAAACATTTCATCTCAAAGAAACAGCTATGAATTTCTGTGTCTTGCAACTAGTGGCTTACATGACTGTTCACCGAAGTTCCTTGATAGAAATAAAAATAAAAGTTCAGATTATGCTAAACCTTATCACAAAACAGAATATGTGGACATGTCTCTACCAAATCAATTTATTGCTACGTACGAAAACCATGACATTATATGTGCCAATGGATTGGATGTAAATAGAACATCATCCGGTAGTGATGATAAAAAAGATTCTGTCTGTTCTTCCTATACTAATAAATTTTCTGAAGTTTTACCCTTTTCATTATTTTATGAAGATGGATACAGAAAAGGGAGTTCCTTTAATAATTTAATGCCATCAAAGAGTACACCTGCACTCCATGCTTCTAGACATACTTTAGATCAAGTTGTTCCTTCTGTTAGTAAAGAGTATCCTTTTCAAAAACCAACTAATTTAAACATTGTCAAGAAAAGAGCTTCTGTTCACATACCATCAAGTCCAACAAATTATGATCAACCCCCTACACCTGACAATCCACCACCATCTCCTGGTACTGCAGAGATAGGAATACATGAGAAAATTCATCCTGTTCGACAGGTAATTTTAATTGTATTCTTTTTTATTCTCATTTTTATTTTTAGACAGAATTTTGTTAATATTAGGATTAGGTTTTCCAGGTATTTAAGTTGTAAAAACCAGTATGGTGACAAAAAAACCATTAGGATGCGAATAACTTATATTTAACTAGAAAATTAATCAGTTAAGAGCCTGGAATGCATAAATTTTTAATTTATTCTTTGAAAATGATTTGAAAAATTCCTATCTTTTGTTTTTTACCATCTAGATTCTATCTCTCTCCTCAGCAATCATAACAGAATGCATTTTTAGAAATTCTTTTGAACTAGAAGGAATATGCATTTTTTAAAGAATTTCATTAAATATCTAATGTGTAATACAGCATGAAAACAAAGTTTTTCAATGTTTTAAAAAATCTATGTCGTGCAAAAACTGTTAGATATATGCTTATTATTGTGATTATTGTAATGATTCGAATTTCAGTAGTCCGGAGAATGTTAAGCTGAAATTTTAGTTATTGCCTTATGCTGTCTAGTAATGAATAGGAACACTAGTCAAAGTATCTGTCATCGTTGTTTTTAAAGTTTCAATATCGCGAGCTGGTATTCCAAGAACCTTTGATGTAATCCTTGTAAAAAAAAAAAATCAAGATTGTGTAGTACCGACAGGAAGGCCAGGGTTTGGTATCTCTTCCTAACCATTTGCCAGAAAATTTTGCATCTAGGAACGGGAAAACTACAGACCTCCATTGTGGAGTGCTTTATGATCGTGACATTTTAAAGAACCACAAAAAGTTCCACTCGCTGACGGCATTAAAAAAAATCACTGAATCTTTGAACCAATTTTGACAAATATATATATATATATATATATATATATATATATATATATATATATAAACCTCTGACAGTAGAATTAGGCAGTGATGAAATTTTTTCTTCAATATTTTCAATGATTTTTTTTGCAATGATGAGTCAGAGAAAGACTTGGTGCTCACTCTTTACCATTCATTCATGAAACCAAGTGTTTTAACCATCGTCAAATTTGTTTGTATTTGTAACATGAATAGTGTCCCTTTGGGAACAAAAGTGTTTTTTTTTATGTAACTGATGCAACAGCTGAGTAATTTGAGTTAAAACTTTTAATGTAAATTTAAATGCCCTCATTTACAGCGATACCATCAGCTCAGCAACTGAATTGTTTGTACTGGTAGATTTCTTTCGCATTCTCATGAAGACTTTTTCTTTACTTTTTTTTACTCAGACTGTCCTCCCTCTTTTTTTTCTTTTTTTTAACTATTTCATACATTGTACCTCATTTTTAAAATCAAATTTAAAGGTTTGTAGTGATGAAAAAGGTTTTCAAACATTATTCATTCTATTTCATTTCTTTAATTTTAATAATCATCGTGCTTTGAATAGAAGATGTGCAATATTTCTTCTTCATATATACATATTCAATTTTTTTGGAAGAAGAAAAAATTAATTAAATATTGTGGGATATTACAGATACAGTCTGATGAATTTTCATGCTCTGATTGAAAGCTTTAAGAAAAGGAAATTATTAACACTAACAAGCATATTAAAGGTAATTGGAAAAAACCTCAGCTGTTAAATATCGGTGGAGTTTATCTAGGGAATGGATCAGGTACCTGGATAATATTAATACACTTTCTTGCTTAACTGCTAAATAAATTTAATCAATAGTTAGCAATTTTTTTTATTTCAATTATTGAAAATTGTTTTGCAAGTTTTTATAAGAATTTCTAGAGAAGGCAAAGCCATTTTTGTTAGATGCTGGGAAAATATTTTGACAATAAAATGATGTGATATAATATTGAAAGAAAGAAAAATTTGAAATGCAATGGTGATCAACAGAAACATTAATGTGTGTGTGTATTCATCCACTTAATATATTCTAAATCTTCTCCTTTGCTATTTAATAAAACAAATTGGTTGTGTGAATTCGCTATATATCAAATAGCTGGTTGAGTTTCTTCTTTATAGATATATATAAAGAAGGACAAATTGAAAGTCTATTTTTAATTCTATAAACAGGTAGAAGTGTATTTACTTTAATGTTATAGCTTAGATAATTTCACAGATCATTTCAATAAAGGATTTAATACATGCTGTTAGTCTTTCAAAAACTTAAAATGTTGCATCTTGTATAATTGTTATTGATTTCTGAGAATTTTATAAAAGGAAGCAAAACATACATGATAATTAAGACTTCATTTATAAGCCAGTTAGTACCAATTTTGTATGGAAATAGCTCTAATTATTTGATTTGCAATAAAATATCTTGCCAAGAGTTTCAAATAGAAAAGCTTTGACAAATTGTACCAATTTCTTCTTTAAAAGTACTAAAACATAAAAAAGTTTAGTTTGCATTAATTCTACTTTTTTATTACTTGATTAAATCTCATAATTATTCTTATTTCAGTAAATTTTTTAAAAATTTTCCTTTTCTTACCTTGCATTTACTAACATTTTATCTTGTTTGTTGATTAATATTTTCAAAACATCAAATAGATTTTTTTAGCAGAATTCAATCACTATTATTTTTGCCTACGCCTCTGATTCTAGAAATTGTTTGATTGTTGTGTTGTGCAGGAACGCCTTCTACGTAGCAAATAGTTAATTTTTGTAATAAATAAATGATCTGTTGGCAATAAATGTAGATCAAGAATTTCTTTTTTTGAGTACGTTATCCAAATTACCAGGTTGAAGATATTCGTTGAGACTATTGCACATGGTTCCCTTGAATGAAAATTTTTTGTGTTAAAGGAAGAATCACCCCAGGTGTTTCTTTAATGCTAGCACTTAGATTATCTTCTTCTGTATAGTAACAACGATTCATTTACTGAGATTCGTTCGAGGTACGTTCGGGATTTTCCTTCTATTTTAAGTGGCAAACTTCACTTATAATTTTCAAGAATTTTCCGGAACATTAGTATGGCTTGAAATCATATCTAGAGTAGAGCAATAACTTATGAAAATATTGAAATATCTGATATCAACGCCTGGTCATTGAATTACATTAAAACCTTTTTGATCCTACTGTCTTGTATGAATTTTCTGATTACAGTCGTCTACGCTCGTTATAATTTTTTGACATTTTCATTTTATATCAAATTTCTCTCCCTATGTATCAAAATCCTATAATGAACATATTTTTTTTTATTCAATTTTTCTAGATTTTTTAGTTATAGTGTAAATCAGAGTATGTAACATCTTAATTGAAACACATTTTTTGTTCAAGAACTATAAATAATTTGCATTTTAATTTTTAGAACACTAAGATATTAAGGTGGGGGAAAAGAAATCTATTATTATTTTGCAGCCATCTACTGAGAAAATAATAAATATCTTTCCATATGAAATTTTTGAAAATAATGAAAAAAGAAATTCATTATTTCTCGGCAGATGACTTTAAAATAATAATGGGTTTCTTTTCTCCGAACCTAATATTTTTGGATGGAAAATATTTTCAGTTTATATTAAATGATGGGGAATTTATAAACTGCGCCAGCTTGCCTGAGACTACAGTTTCAATAAACGTAATAGTTTAATTGTTTCTATGGGTATTATTTCGTGTGTTTTAATGTACTTGGGGTGCTATTTCTTAGAATATTGTGTGAATGTATTTGTATGTGTTCATGTATTTGTTTTCATTGAAAAAGTAATCCAGCTATATTTCGAATGATCCAGGTATATTTCGTTTTATTTTTAGGCTTTGAGGTGTAAGAACTAAAAGAAAAGTTACTTATATGCGCCAAATATTTTTTTCTCCTTTTTTTGAAAATTTTATGATGGATCTGAAGTATCAAACAATCTATCTGCCAGAGTGTGTGGTGATTATATTGAGGAGCTAAGAAAATGCTCATTTGGAAAAAAAGAGGAATTTAGTTTTAATGTTTTATTGATGTGGTGAAAAATCAAAGCTAATTAGTAACATAGAACAGGATAAATGCACTGGTGCCCAAAATGTAAACATAATTGGTATTTATGTGAATAATGTAGAATGCCTAGATTCGAATTGTGTTGAAATGATATACGCAAGTGTAAAATGATTATTAAAAAACATTACGAAAGAGCGGTAGTAGTAGCTTTTATTTTATTATCTTAAGAAACAGTTCGAAAGAAAATTGGGCATAAGAGAAGTTCATACTCTAGTGAAAGGCAAGTGAAATAAAAAAAAAAGATGCTGCTGCAGCTTAATAAGATATGTGATCACCTCTGACATGTAGGAACTGTGTTCAACGATTTCTCATACTAGGTATGAAATTGTGGATGAATTGTGGGCTAGCTTCAAAAGTTCTTTCAGTACCCAAACGGAGCTTGATAGATGTGAAAAGGCTGTAGTTTCTCGATAGAATTCAGGTTAGGTGAGTGAATAAGCCTCAACCTGCATTGGGTATTATCTGTTTCTTGAAAATCGCCGATCGGGCTCGTATAGGGACAGACGCTTTATCAACCATAAATATGAAATCAGAAACGATAGCACTTCGAAACAAGCAATATAAGGACCGAGAACTACATATATTTAGCTTTTAGCTGTCAACCCCCCCCATCTCAAGGGTCTGGAGGTTTATGCGACTGATGAACGTGGTACCTATCCACACCATGATTCCTCCTGACAGAAAACGATGTCTTTCTGTGAAGTTTCAATGATGAAAACGAGTTTTTTCTTGATATATCATTAGTAGATGAGAGTATTCTGTGTTCATACATAAGGAGACTATTCACTGAATATCACATTCGCTTCATTTTTCAGTTTTTGCTATTTTTAGAAATAATTTTCATTTGTCCTTTTCTCCCCCCCCCCCTCTCTCCTTTCTTTGAGATAGACTGTAATTCGTAAAATATCTAGTAAAGAAACTTCAGCTATATAAACAAAAATTTTGCCTCCATATCTCTATTATTTTGTATATATAGTCAATTATATATTATCTGTACGTAATCTTTTATTTCTAATCCACTCTTATATTGTGATTCAAATCATTTCTATTGAAAAATGAGTTCGGTAAATCGCGAATGTTTCTTAGTTCGAAACTAATGATTTGTTGAATTTCACAAATCATGTTGTTATGTTTATGTTAAAGTGTTGCAGTCGTTAATGCTAATTTAGAAATTTTCAATCCCTTTCATTCTTCGTGAGGACGCACAGAACCATTTATACCTTTCAGACGATAAGTTATATACTTTTGACAAAACCAGGATTCAAATGTTATGAAAAATTATTGTAGTATATAAATAAAATAATTTTTTATTTAAAAAGTAGTGGCAGATTTATTTTAATTACACAGCTAGAATTTTAACACTATTTTTGTATGTGAAATGACTATGACTAAAAATGCTTGAAAATAATTTAAAATTTCGAAATTATATATA
>JAOUZG010047196.1:3917913-3928127 GCA_026289955.1 Argiope argentata
TGGTCGAGGACGCAAACCGGTTCGTTCAGATGTCGTTGAAGATGTTGCCACCGGTATTGTTGAACAGTCAATGGATAATGTTTTAGGCTGCAGTAGTGCACGTGCAGTGTCACGACACTTGGGTGTTCCCTATAGCACAGTGTGGAACGTACTCAGAAAAATGGTGCATTGTTTCCCGTACAAAATCCGCCCTAATCAACAATTGCTGGCCACAGACAGGGAGATGCGACTGACCTTTGCATTGACATTTCTTGCTAGAGTTGAAGTGGATGCATCGTGGCCGTGGCAGATTCTGTGGAGCGATGAGGCCCATTTCCACCTCAGTGGAACAGTGAACACCCATAACTGTCGCATATGGGACACGACAAACCCCCGTACCTTCCAAGAGATTCCACTCCACTCACCGAAAGTTACAGTCTGGTGTGGATTCACAGCCACATTCATCCTTGGACCGTTCTTTTTCGAAGAGGTTACTTCCAATGGCCTTGAGACATGTACCGTGATGGCCAACAGGTACAAAAGGATGCTCGAAACATTTGTTGTACCCCATTTGCAGCAGCGCCAATGCCTTGACACCATTACTTTTATGCAAGATGGAGCACCTCCACACATTGGACTCCCTGTGCAACAGTTTCTTCGCCAACATTTCACCACTGACAGAATAATCAGTCGTGCGTTTCCGACAACTTGGCCATCTCGTTCACCGGATCTTAATCCGTGTGATTTTTGGCTTTGGGGACACTTAAAAAACCTTGTTTATCGAGAACGTCTGATAACCTTGGCAGATTTGAAAGAGAGTATCAGTCTGCATGTGAGAAGCATCTCAGATGACCAGTTACGATCCGCAGTTGAACAAGCTGTCCACAGACTTCACATTTTACATCTTCAGGAAGGGAACCATATTGAGCAGCATTCCCTGCATCGATAACGTCCTTGTTTCATGTATGCTTGGTACTTTCAAATAAAATGTGTTTAAAACGTGTTTTTGTGTCTTTTCAGCATACGTCCAGTGGTACAGCGCCACATATCGGTGATTTCTGGAACTAATTTTTTTTTTCGTGAAATCCGTTTCCCCATTTTTTGAATAGTATGTCCACAAATTTTCAAGCCTTTACACTGAGTAGTTCGATATCCAGGGAGGTCAGAGTAGGGGTGTTTTATTTCTGGCCACCCGGTATATATATTCATGTTATGGATCAAAATAGTTGCTACTACAAAAGGTGAATCCCTAAACTTGTTATTATGTTTCTGAAATGATAAGAAATGATTATACCAAAATATAAATAATTAACCAAACTTTCTGTACATTAACTTTTTATTTTAGTAATCCAAGGATCAGTTTGATTATTGTTTTGCAAAGAAACAGCTTATACAGAAAGCGTCCAGTTCTTTGCCCTTTTCATTACTAATTCTTTCTGTCATTTAATGTTTATGAGCAGTTGATTAAAACAAAGCAGCATTTGATTTGGATTCATTCGGAAAAGAGGTAATTATTCATTGGTAATTATTTAGTATTTTTATTGCCAGAAAGAGTGATAGAAAAACTGTTACTGCAGCAAACTGTGAAAAGAGCTTATTTTAAATAAACATATAATATTATAAATGCAAAAACAATGATGCTTGATATTTTCATGTATTCACAAATTGTAAAATTATTAGAAGTTTTCCCCCAAAAAATATCTCCAAATTGGTTACCGATTGTTTAACGCCATTTTTGCTGACTCTAATAGCACTTTATATTGTGGTATATATCCACGATGTTGTTTAGTGTTCTAAATGTCCTACAAAGTTGTGAGAAATTCATCTATCACCTTTATCTCGTTTGGTGTTTTGAATGCCCTACAATATCGTAAATCTGTCATAACAATATTGTTTGTTTATTTTTTAAATTTTTTTTTATCTAACAGAGAAAGCATTATCATACTATTACGCAGGAAGTTCAACGAATTAAAATTAATTGAATAAGATAAAACTTGACCATTGCAGACTATTCAAAAATAATTATCTTTATTTAATAGTTGCTGAAAAATAAAATCTTTATTAATAGCTATCCCAAATTCTTCCAACAGTTTTGTGTTTTGTTCCAGTGCGACGTATATCCAACTAAACGAAAAATTTCAAGATTTTCCTGTCTTGCATTATTTTGTGTCTAGTATGGCAACATTGATTTCAAAACGTGATTTTGAGTAAACAAGTGTAGTGTTAAATTGTAATCTCAGTTGGTCTGTTGTGAGATGGAAATACATGTGTTGTTAGCGGTTGTATCTGCAAGTAAGTTATTTTGACAATTACGTAGTTGCTATCATATTGTAAAACACTATGATCGTATGAAATAACGTTAGAGATATTATGTGTTTCTTACAAATTTATGGCACATTACGCTTCTAAACAGTCTTTTCAAAAATTACTGGTTGTTGTATCCTGTCATGTAAATATTTTCGATTATATTTAATTATTGAATTGACTACTTTAAATAATGATTGACTGAATTATATTTTTATTTCACATGGCATGCAATGCTTTTAAATTCATTTATATTGTTAATTTGTATCATTTGAAATGACAATTGCCGATTGTATTTATAGATATTTTTAACAAATTTATGGAGATTATTGCCTTGAAAATGTTTAAAATTTGTTATTTGTTCTGAAGAATTTGTGAACAAATGTACGAAGAAAAGGGATATTTAAAAAGTTTGTGTTTATTGTTGATAGACATAATTTAAGACATATTTTATTTGAATAACCTTTATTGTTGCAAAATGTAAGAATTCTTAAGGTTTTATATAATAATTTGTGGGAATATAATATATACTTTAAAATATCTTTGAAGTATAATATCACTTACACATTTGAACTTCCTATTAGATGTATATGCAATATTTTTATTTTACGAAAAAAATATTTTCATACATAAATTTATTTTATGGTAAATTTTTCTTACATCTAGTGTGCTGTGCTAAATTCTGCAATTTGTATTAAAAAATATCAAAATAAGATATTTTACTTTTTAAATAGTATTTGAAAATTATTGATTCTAACTCTTTAAGAGATTTAATGGAAAGGGGAACTAAATTTAGGTTAAGAGAAAATCTAAACATTAAAAAAAATTTAATTTCTATTGCACAGGATTTGGATTTATTTATAGCAAAAATATCTAGAAAATACCATTGGCCTTCAAAAGGTTTCGGAGAATGGAAAGTTAAAATTCTAGAGGATATTAAGACAAGGATTTACACAGGTAATGTCAATAATATAGAACGAAGATTTTATTTTAATAAATCTTTGAAAAAAGAAATTAAAAAACTAAAAGAAAGGTTTATTATTTCAGTAATAGATAAATCTGCCAATAATTTCTGTTTAATTTGTAAATTTTTTTATAAAGAACTCTTAATTAAGGAATATGATTCTAATTCAACTTTCATTTTGAACAAAACCAGTAAAAGGGAATTAGATAAAAGGATGTTAGCTTTTGCCAAAAAAATCAAGATAAAAACTTGTTCTTTGAATTGTTCTTATTTATTTCCAACGGCTAAATTTCATAAAAAACCAATTAAATTTAGATTTGTAACTTGCAGCACCGGAAGTTACAATTATTTTATGGGTAAACATTTCTTTAAATATTTGAAAATTATACTGAACAAAATTAAAAATGAGGAGAATTTTATTATTAATAGTAATAAGGATATTTTGGAATTTTTAAAAGTTAATAATATTTTCAAACTTAATACTTTTGATTTTGAAAATTTGTTCACTAGTTTACCTCATGAAAAGCTTTTAGACGTCTGCACTTTAATATATGACGACTATTTAAATTTAGAAATCATTACAAAAAATAATTGGATTGATTTTTGTAGCTTTAATATCAAGGAAAATTACCTTTTTAATGGTATTAATTTTTACAAACAAGTAAAGGGTATTCCAATGGGTACAGCTTTTTCCAGTGCTTTGGCCAATATTTTTCTGCATTTTTACGAGAAAAAAATAATTAGGGACAATTTAATAAACGGCTATAGATATATAGACGACCTAATTTTGTTTAATTCGGATAATACTGATATTGTTATTGACTGCTACCCAAAAGAACTAATTTTAACTGAAACTAACAATAATCCACTTAAAGCCAACTATTTGGATTTAAATATAGAAATTTCAAATGGAAAAACTTTAATAGGTATTTATGACAAAAGAGATTATTTCAACTTTAAAATAATTAAACTTTCCAATTTCCATTCTAATTTAAATTCTAAAATTTTAAAAAATTTAATATTTTCACAATTTTTCAGGATTAAAAAAATTTGTAATAACAAAATTTCTTTTTTGTTAGCAACTAATAATCTCATTAAAAGCTTAGCCACTAACGATTTTCCCAAAAATTATTGCAACTTACAACCTTTAATAAGAGAGAGTTTAACTCATTTTCAAAATGAAAACAAAAACTTCTAGTTTATTTTCTTGGAACATTGGTGAATAGATGACGCTGATTGTACTTTTTAGACGACTTTCTGAATTACATTCGATTTTAAACGCGGCGGATTTTTCTTTCGTTCGACGAGATAAAATGCTACTGATGGATTTCGAAAAGCTTCAGACCTTTTGGAGTACTATATATTCGGATTTTCTCGTTGACCGTTATTTGATTGGTTTGAGTTTTTCTCTTTTATTCTAATTAGATTCCATAAACCTTTTAGTGATTTTTTTTGCTTGTTTTGTGTGCATTTAATTCGGGTATTTTTAGTTTTGTTTTGAGTCTATGTTTTGTTACGTTTGATTTTAACATTTTGTGTTTTAATGTTTTTGTATTTCTATGTTATTGATTATCTGCAAGACCTCATTTTTCCTGGATTTCTTTATATTTTAACTTATTTTTTATTTGTTTTGTTTTGTTAGTTTTGGTTTCGTTTTGCGTGATTTTTTCTGGTTGATTTTTAATTAAGATATTCTTTTTTTTCTTGGGATTTTTGGGTCACGGGAAATCAATTTTTGACTTATTGTCAGATTTCTCTTAGAAAAAATCCCTTTTTGAATCCCTGCCTGAGGGTGACCCTTGAAAAAGTCTTCAGGCCGGATTCAATGTATTATTATTATCTCTACTTTTGTTTTTAAATTTTTTTTGCCAATTTTGTACAAAACTAAATACGTTTTTACTTCATATAATGAAATTTTTTACATGATGTTTATTGTGTGAACCCATAAATATATTTATTCACTTTTCGCATAATTACTTATCAAGACTTGCAGTTCAAGCAAATCAAAAAGATACAAAATTTAAGTGTATAGTCTGGTTATAAATTTTGACAGAACGGACTATAAAAATTAAACAAGGCTTGGGGAGAAAGAAATGTGTAATGCAATATATACAAGAGTAAGTGACAAATTATGGATACAACTGTTAAGCAAGATGTTGGCCTTTGCTTGGGATACATCTTCATGAATGATGCAGCCAATCATTAATACCAGAGTATACTATAATCATCTAAGTGTAAGTATATTCTTTTCTTCTAAATAGGACCAGATCATGAAGTCAAGATGATTTAATTCTTGATTGGTAAGGATCAATCTCCAGTAATGATTAATTCAATTTTGCCGTAAAATCAGCCTTCACTTAACTTTGCTTTGAGATATGGTGCTAAGTCCTGTTGTAAAACTCAGGCTTTATTTTTAAACATCATAGGGCCAATAGTTTCTCAAGAAATGCCTCCTGGTACACTCTGGTCTTAGTTTTTGTACCTTTTTTGAAGATATTGACCACAGTAGGGCCCAGGTGCAACCCATCCTGATAATCCATTACTAAGGAAGAATGACACTCTTACGAAGCTTAGAGAACTTTTTCGATTGCTGCAGTATAGGCTATAACATGCAGCTTATCATTCTGTCTATTGAAGTGCTTTTCAGCAGTAAATATTTTCTCTTCTGTGAACAAAATTTATTGATTCTTTTTATCTTCATTCTGTTACTATAAGAATGTTGATCTGTTGAATCACATTCCCATCCTTGGGCTACTTTCTTACTATAGACATTTAACTATAGGTTTTTTATAGGCTTCCCTTTCTATTGTGATTGTGGCAAGTTAATTTACAGGATCACAATTGTCTACTTAGGTATTGAATTCAAGCAATTCATGCTGTAATAACTCTTGGTGTTATAAGGGAGCAAAGTCTACTAATGAAATGCTTATTGCTAATAGAAAATGCTTCATTATATCTCTTCATGATGCAGTAAAGAATTTTCTACATAATATTTGAATTTTTACAATAACTTATAAGAGGATTGCTGCAGGTTTTCTGCATTTTTATTTAGAAAAAATGCAACATACTCTTCTTTTCTCGATTCCCTTGTCACTTGACTGGTAATAAAAGAAAATAATGATTTTGTAAATTCAATCAACATTAGAATATCAGAACAATGCTATTTTATTTATATGCTTCATTTTTAACTACAGGAAATTTTCATGAATGCTTTGGGCAGAATTTTTGACTAGACTTCATTTCTAGGATAGTTTATGTGTGCAAACTACTTTAAAAATAAAATTTTGAAATTAGGTCATAATACCTTATATTCACACAGGTCTCTTTAATATAAAATCAGGATTTTTCCCCCCTAAATTGTACTATGAACCTGCATTATTTTAATCATAGATTCTAACTACAGTGGGACAAACAATTGAGGATACACCTTACTTTTACTTGATAAATTCAACTTTCAACCGAAATAACACATTAACTAGAAGTGCAAACGTGTTTTTATTTTCACACGTAACAAAAGGGTCAATTTACACTAAAAATAACGAAAATCAACAAAAAAATATCTAAAATTAAAAATTTCACAAGTATTTGAAATAAACATAGGCAGATCTTTACCTAAAAAAAATTAAGGATACACCAATGAAATTTGTGTGACATTGCATACAAAGACAGTGCAAATATTTGGTTGCATGTCCTTTGGCTTTTATAATGTCCTCCAAACGTCTTGGTACCGATTCGACCAATTTTTTGGTGGTATGTGGAGATATTTTATCCCATTCTTCTTGTAAAACTTGCTTTAAATGGGCTTTGTTCCTAATTTGGTGCTTTTGGACTGCTGTTTTAAGTGTGGTCCACAAATTTTCTATGCCATTGATGTCATGGGACTGTGGTGGTGTGTGCGGTTGCTGTTTACAATGAAAAAGACAGCAAATTTTGACATTACGTGCCATACGTTTCAGGTTGTTGTCTTGCTGGAAAATAAAATTTCCATCTAAACCCAATTTTTTTGCACTTTCTTTAAGATTGTTGTTGAGTATATCTATATGAAGCGTATGATCCATCATGCCTTCTATAAAAACTAAATTTCCTACCCCATTTGAAGCCATACAACCCCAAACCATGACTAAGCCACCACCATGTTTAACTATAGGACGTAAATTTTTTGGATCCAAAGCGGTGTCCAGCTTTCTCCAAACGGTACAACGGCCATCACTTCCAAAAATGTTGAATTTATTTTTCGTCACTAAATATAACTTTCTTCCAAAAGTTATCTATCTTCAATTGATAAATTTTTGCAAACTCCAAACACTTTTTCTGATTTTGTAAGCTTATGAAAGGTTTCTTTCTAGCTACTGGACTGCTATATCCAGTATGTCTAATCACTTTTCTCTCAGTTTCAGCACTTACACTTCTGCCCTTTATTCGAGAAGTTTCTGCAGCTAGTTTGACTGCACTTAGTTTAGGATCAATCTTGATATCTTTCAAAATTTTCCTTTTGGCTACATCACTCAGAATACTTTTCCTTCCTCTTCCACTTTCATTTTCAATTGATCCATCGCTTTTTAATCTTCCAATGATTTTCTGGACACACGAGTGGCTTCTACCGATAATTTCAGCTATTTCACGATAAGATTTTCTTTTCTTAAATAACATTAATATAAATTTTCTTCCATCAATACTGGTCTCTCTCCGTGGACCCATTTTCCATATAAAATTGCCACTATAAATTCACATAACCAACTTCAAAAGACAAAAGTAGCTGTCGAAAAGGTTTAAGATTAAATTGGCCTAGCTTAGGCTTTTATAGTAACGAGCAGAAAAAAAAATCTAGTGGTAGTTAAATAAAAATTTTATTGGTGTATCCTTAATTTTTTGAGGTACAAATCTGCTTATGTTTATTTCAAATACCTGTGAAATTTTTAATTTTAGATATTTTTTTGTTGATTTTCGTTATTTTTACTGTAAATTAACCCTTTTGTTACGTGTGAAAATAAAAACACGTTTGCACTTCTAGTTGATGTGTTATTTCGGTTGAAAGTTGGATTTATCAAGTAAAAGTAAAGTGTATCCTCAATTGTTTGTCCCACTGTAGATGCACTGTTTGTATACTGAACCTCAAAAATCTAGTTTCCGAACAAAATTACATTAAAATTATTTAAGCTCAACTGAGAGGGTACTTACTGTTTCATTTGTTTGATGGATAGAAGATATGTTACATTGGCTATACTGTTATGTTCCTTCCTTAGTGGTTTGAACAGTAAAAGAGAAGAGTAGAATAATGTTGAGACTTTTTTTGCCATTGTAAAATCTCTGATTTGAAGATACTGATAAAACCCTTTTTCCACCCTTTCAGGAGTAACAATTAAATTCAAAGAGTTAAATAGTATTTCATTGCTAATTATGGATTAAATCTGAAAGGAATATTTTGATTTATTCAACTTTTTTTTAATAAGAACTTAATCTTAGAACACAAAAACATTTCCTTCCCCATTAGATTCAAGACATGAAAGGGAGGGGTGAGTACTTTTTTGCCATAAATATTACAAGCTCTGAGGGCAGTGATTATATTAATGAACTTTATAAAGAAAAAATACTTGTTATTTATGGTAAAATAGTGTTGCTGCTTTAGATTTCATTAAAAATACATCTGCCATTTTAATGCCAAATTCATCTTTCCACAGAGATTTTTCAAAACTCCAGAGGAGGACTAATCTGAAAATATATAATGAATGGCATCATTTAGAATATAAACTTATTACATATGTATTGATACATTTATAATGGCAATAAATTATAATTTATAGTAATTTTAAAAGTAAAATTAAATAAACTGGAGAAAGAGGAAATATGGACTTAGTTCCATGTAAATAAATAATAATGGAATTTGATCAAAAACATACATTAAGAAAATTTTAAATATATATATATCATAAAACATAGTTCTGCAGGAAGGGAATTTTATTCAATTGAAACATTTCTATTTTAATGATTAGTGATAAAATATCTATTAAAACCCAAGTCTTGAATCAAATTAAATAAAAAAATTCCCATTGGAGGAGAGGAATAAAAACAAAATGTTCGTGCAAAAATTTATACAACACATATATTTTCAAGCAGTTTCATGGCTGAAGAGGGAAGACATTTTGAATTTTTAAACTTCTGTTTTATTCCATCCTGGGAGGCATAGTTTATGTACAAGCAAGAGGCAGCTAGGTACTCTATTCTGTAACATGATACAAAAGTAAAAAAACCACAAAATATTTTTCCACAGTGATTTATACTATTTCTGTACACAAAGATTTAGGTAAGGAAAATTATAGATATTATTGAAAGGAATTTGCTTAGCTTGACAGATTTTTATCCCTTCATTCATAGTATGAGAATCCCTGATTTAATCATTTTTAAAGAAATCTGTAGCATTAATTAAATAAAGAAAGATGGAATTTGATCAGGAAATAAGGGAACATTTTAGAATTTATATATGGGTAAACTCTAGATGAAAATTAACATTTTGAACTCTAATTTTAAATGTAAATTCCCAAAGTTTTGTTTTAATTTAGCTCATAGAAATATCCTTCTAAAATGTTATTTCCTGATCCATTAATAAATTAAAGTATTATAAAGATAATACGTATTTGAATCCACATTCCGACTGGATGGATAATAAATCACTGGTGGAAATATTCTTTAAGAGGATTCCTTCGATGAGTAATAAATCACTTATATAAAATAGATACTTTCAAATAATCTTGTCAAGGTCAAATGTATCAGAATTAATATCAAAAATCTACACATTTGTGAGGATATCATAGTATATAAGTCAAGAGAAAAATGTTTTGTTCCCTTTTGAACTCTTCTTATGTTAATGCGCTGTGCTGCAGAATAAAGCAAAATTAAAAAGACAATATGTGTTTATTTGATGATTTTTGGCCAGGACTCTCCACACTGCTTTCCAATCCAAAGTGTATAT
>JAOUZG010047196.1:3928227-3941920 GCA_026289955.1 Argiope argentata
ATATATATATATATATATATAGTTTAAAATCAGTTGCCTTGTTCAGAAGCATTTCATGCTTCTTTAAAATACTTGAATAGTGGATCATTAAATATAAGATTAAATTGGAAAAGGTTTGTGCCAATTCATTTGGGTATGATTTGTTTGCCACCAATCTCAACCTTCTTTCTATATCTTTTAACTGATGAATATGAGGATCTTCGTATTTCCATTATTGCAAAATTAGCAGGGTCTATATAAGAACTTATTTTTTGAGTCTTAAATCTGTATGGGTTGATTTTGTAATCATAATAATTTCAATTAGTATTTTCAGCTAATATATGTTGCTTAATAAAAATAACAGATCATTGATTTTCAGTTATATACTTTGAAAACAGTTTTAAAACTAAACATTTATTCATATATTTTTGCTGCAATTCATTTCCATCTTAATTTGATTATCAATTATGCATAATGATTAATATTTGAATAATATGCTTAAGGTTTTACATTTTTCTTTAATTTTTTTTTAATTTTATGCTGTTATATTGACTAAAACCATTAAAATTTTAATTGTGAGTTTGTAATTTGCTGAACTATACTATCTGTGATTTTTGGTTTATTATAATTAACCTCATAACATGTTTCTTTTAAAGTTTTTTAGTAACCAAATCTTTTTTAAATCCAAGCTATTTATAACTGCTGTAAATGCCATTCAGTGTTCAGCTTAATTATTTTCAATATCTTAATATTGTATATTATTCATGCTTGAAGAAAAAACAATATTGAATGCAGGCTTCTAGAGTAAGAAGATTTGCATTGAAGAATAATATATTCTTTGCTTAATATTTGTTTATATATTGTTAGCTCTTTCTATAAAGTTTCCATTACTAAGGAGTTTATATATGTGGGAGAATGGGGGAACCTGAAAGCAGCTCTTTCTTTGTCAGTTATATCATTTTAAACTGTAAATTATAAAACTTTTAGCTAGTGTTATTTTACGGGTTTTACTGTCCTGCTATTTTGTTAAAAGGATACTTTTGCTTCTATATTCATTAGTGTCTTAAATTTGTTTCATTTAAGAGAATCAGAATTGTTTATTTTTTAGATAATATGTAATAAATGGCAAAAATAAGGAAGAAACCCTTCTGAATATTCTTAATGTACTGATTTTTTCTGTGTTGTTGAAAAATAGTTATAATATGATTTTTGTATTAAATTAAATTTACTTTTTGACTATTAATAACTGTTACATTTTCTGAAAGAATGTTTTCTCTTAGGAATGTTATTTAGTCAGAGAAAAATGCAAATAAACAAATGAAATTTATTTAAAAATTAAAGCAAATCATGCAATTAAATGTAGAGCATTCTATAATTACATATTATCTTTATGATTCAACTTTGACAAACTATTTATTTATTTTTGAAATCTTTTAT
Source organism: Argiope argentata (assembly GCA_026289955.1). Lineage (NCBI taxonomy): Eukaryota > Metazoa > Arthropoda > Arachnida > Araneae > Araneidae > Argiope > Argiope argentata. The sequence goes on from JAOUZG010047196.1 coordinate 3,929,644, forward strand.
GGCATATAGATCCTTGTAATTTTGTAATTTTTTGTGACTGTATTGGAAGTTATATTTTTTATTTTATTCTTCAATAATGAAAGTTTGATTACTATTTATTGTTTGTGATAATTTTTAATAAGCATGAATGCACACTTATTAAAAATATAAATAGAAAATTTCTATTCTTATCTGTTTTTATTACTGTGTTTTTTTTTTTTTGTTGTTGTTTTTTTTTGTAATAAGACGTCTGTTTTTATCCACTTAATAATGATCCTTTAAAAATAAATAAATGCTTCCTATAGATAAACTCTCTAAGTTCTCTCTCAAGTTGAAACTGAGATAAAGTATTTTATTAACTTTTTTATTTCAACTTTTACTTTTTTTTAAAGGTTTACTTAAGTACTTACAAGGGGAGAAAATGATGAAGTGTTAAAAACATAATTTTAGATTTATAAAGAATTTTAAGAGAACTTGTGATATGTGTTCTTTGTATGTTTTAAATTTTGTGAAAAGAAAGCTGTGCTCTGAGTTAATTCCAAGTTTCTTCTAGTCTTTTGTTGGGGGGGGGGGTTTTAAATGCACATTTTGTTTGTTTTTGCAGGGGGGCATGGAATTTCTTAGATAAAAAAGAATATTTTACCTGCATAGTGTTCCCAGTTCAAAAACAGTGTTCCTTTCTTTTCTAGCATAATCAAGCATGCTAGAAAATAGTCATAGCAAGGTCATCAATGAAGGACTTGGTTTTGTTCTCTCCTTCTATTTTAGAAATTTTCCTCTCTCATATCATTTCTGATAACAACATGCAAATCTTGAATGATCCAAACATAACTAAGTAGTGTTTATGCCCAAGAACGAAGTTAGCCAAACATTCTAATTTTTTAAAAATCAAAAATGAAATTAATTATGCCCTATGAGAAGCAGGTCAAATATGCTTTCTCCTATGCAAACTACCTGGAATTATTTTAGGATTTTATATCTATATATATTTGAGTAATAAAATATCTTTTTCAGCTATAAAAAATGATGCATTTATTGAGTGTTATGCTGATTTATTTCCTAGTCCTTCCCCCCCCCCCAAAAGCAAACTCTTTTGTTTGCTTTTTTTTTTGCAGAGTTGAGTGTTACATCCTCTCCAACATAATCTGTGTATTGTTAGATACTTTAAAGCATGAATTGTTTTGGATGCCGACATAATTTTAAGCCTTTCATCTCTATTTGAAACATTGTTAAAGAAATACTGATCATTTATCAGTCAGTAGAAGCACTTAATAAACAGTAGTCAGTTTCATACATTTTGACATAAAATTTTAATGTCAGTAGCTCTTAAAAGATGCTATTCCAAATTAATGTTATTCATATAACAACTTTCTTAAGACCACTAATTTTAAATGCCAGTTCTCATGAAATAATGCAAACTCTTCTACTATTCTGGGCTGCAATTGGTTCCTAATTAAATGGTTATTAGCTCTTCGTTTGACCAATTCAGCTAATTCTTGTACTCCGTATTCACTGCTATAAAACAGTCATACATCAGCTCATTTAATCATCCTATGAAAAAACAATGTTTGAAGTAACTTTTTCCCCCCTTTTCATCAAAAATTCCTATGTTTTCAGGCTTTTTAAAATTTTTTATTCCTTTGTTGTATGTGATTGTTGTCAAATTTATAAAATATCATCATTGATTAATTAAAGGTTAAAATAATTTATTTTTATACAATCAAGCTTCAAATATTCAGCCCTGTGAATCTTCAGGGAGAAGGGGGGAGAACTAAGCTTATATCAGGCTGCAAATATATGATCAATAAAGTGTTTAAACATTGATATTTTTATTGTTTTTTAGTAGCTGATAACTTTGCAATTTCTATTTTCAAATAATAAGATGCATTTCTATTATATGTAGGTTTTTTTTATTTCCAAAAGAGTTACTAATTTTTAATCATGACATAAATAGTATTTTTTTAATGATAAGTAATGTTAGCTAAGGTTTCATTGAAAAACTCGAAGAATTTTGATCAACCTGCAAGAATAAGAAAATTGCAATAAATTTATTAATTTCTGTTTGCTTATAATATTCATACAAAAGCCTGTATATTTTGTTATTTATATATAAGTTAAATATAGTCTGTGCTAATCTAATACTTGTGAGAAAATTTTTAGGCATATATTTAAGTACCAAATATTTTTGTATCATGTGATAATCTGAAGAGATTTTTTAAATCGCTTTTATAAAATCTTTGTAACAGAACATTTTATTTTTGTAGAGCCTAAAGAAAAAAATACTGTCTAGAGATATTGAAACTTTAACTGATGAACAACTTGTTGCAACATTGGGGCCTCATGGCGAAGTTGAGCTTACCTTAGCTACTGATAATAAATGTGTTTCTACTGAGGTAGAAAGTTCTCAAAATAATCCCTTTGCTGGTAAGAATATCTTTTTAATATTTTGTTTGTATTTCATTTGTTTATTTTTGTATGTAAATCATAGTAAAAAGGGAAATAAAATGTAAAGCAGAATCTGAAGCAACAATCAAAACATTAATCTCTCATCATGCCATGAAATAGTGTAAGCAGCTATGAAATTAAAGCATTTTCTGCAAACAATAGTGAACAATGAAGTGAAAAAATATTTTCTTCATCATGTAGGTGGAGACATCAGATTTTCACAATTTTAATTTAGACTTTTAGTATTCTATTAAAATTTATTTCTAAAATGTTTCTTGAATTATAGTTTTTTGTGCATCTCTTTTACATATATGTTTATCTATTCTCACCTTTTTTTAATCTATTTTTAACATGTCTCTTTTCTCCTCTTTTTTTTGTTGGTTTACTTTGTATTTTGCTTGTATTATGTTGTTGTTTTTATTATATTTTTACCTTAATTTTTCTTTCAATAGTTTGTATTTTGTTTCATTTGCCTTTTATTTTTTCATGAGGCTTTGTATGTACTTTTTATGTATTGATACTTATATACAGGATACTCCTAAAAAGTGTAACATGCATTTATACTCCTGGATATTGCACCTAGAGATTATTTCAATTTTCATTATAAAAGAAACAATTGTATGAAAATACTTTTATTTCTGTGGAGTGTAAAATTTAAAAACTAAAAAATTTTATATGTCCCTCATCAAAAGACTGTGCTGAGAATGGTTCAACTTAATTACCAGCATTCATAAAAGTATTTGTGGATTCCATGACAACCACAACCAAGTACTTTTAAGTTTTAAAATTAGGCTTCACTTCTTGTAGAATTGAATGTTTCTTCAGAACTATTATTTGTCTAGAGGAATTAATCAAAGTGGAAATGTCAAGCAAAAACTAATTCTTTTTAAATGCATATTTCACTTTCTGGGCTATCCTTTATAAATTGCTTTAGTTTTGAGCATTTAAAATTGAAATTCCCTTTGCATTTGTTGCAACTTTTGATTGTAGGTCTCCATCACGGATCTGTGTCTGTACCATTCACCAATGAAAGCTCTGTGCCATTTTTAACCCAGTTACATAAAGGGGAAAAACATATTTCCTCTTGCAAGTCCCGGAATATTTATGAAAATGTTCAAATAGCAATGGAAGAAGATAGAAGCAAAGTTATTCTATCTGTTAGTGATTGTGGTGTGCAAAGCAACAATTGCAGCTGCTTATCAGTCATGAGTCCTTTTGATGAAAAGGCAGAATGGGCAGAAATTGCTGGTATTATGGCATCCTTTGGTGGTGCCATTGCACGTGAATCAGTATTTGCAAAGGATATGGAATCTCAATTCACACAAGCCTTTAAAGCAGGTAATGATTAAAATACAATTTATAAAAATTACTAAATATTGAAAGTTAGAAACTTTCTATTTCTATTTTCTCAACAAATATAACATAAATTAGCCATTTAAGTTTATTATTAAATAGAAATTTGTTCATTAATATTATATTTCTTAAAATTAAACATTTTAAAGCTTTACTCTTCTTTTTTGTTTTTGAAGGGACCAGAAAGAATGATGTCAAAAATTGGGAGGAAATATAAATTGGGTTAGGAGAACCATTTATTTAGACATAAATGTTCTGGGGGGGGGGAGGTTAACATTTCAGAATTGGGAGGAAATTGTGTGATATTTCATTCTCATTCCTAGTACTTATCTCAAATGAATGTCCTGTAAAAATTATTGTTGATATTACATTGCCTTTTTAATTCTTATTATCCATTAATTAGGAGTAGGGTAGTTAAGATATTTTATAATAAATACTTTTGATTTCTTGAACTATCATAAAATAGTTATGAAATTACCTAGTGGTGCCTAGAATTACCTAGTGGTGAAATTACCTAGTCTAATTCTTATTCCTTACATGACTTAGTTTTCTTTCAAGTTCTTAAAAATTCCTGAAATTATTTTCACCTCCTTCCTCCTGCCACAAATGATAAATCTATTTCAAATCTCTGTCGCATTTGTAGGCATAATTTTACAAAGTTATCTTTCATCGTCATTACTGAAGAAAGGTGGGCTGCTATTTGTTGTTCTGTAGTGAACACCACTTCCCTCTGTAGTAATCACTGCTTCATTGGCAGCAGAGAGTCATGAAAAGCTTTTCATGCAACAGGAAATATATCTTCTACTTCTTGTTTCAGTTAGTACAGTCCTTGAAAAATCCTATTTCAAAATATTATTTAAAATGGCAATCTGCTTCACAACCTACCAGGAATTTGTAATGCAGTGTTGAAATTTCAAATGAACTTCAAAGAAAAGAAAATTGCATGTTCTTGCTGTATATGTCAGTAAATTTACAAAACACTAGGTCACACACAAAAAAATTTATTTTATTTTACACTCCTAATGATGGATCAAAACTTCGTGAAAAGGTCCAAGGTCATCCTACCTTTTGGCTTGTCAACAATTGCATGTTTGTAACAATATGACATTTTAGACTTCTCTGTTACTGAAGTTTGTAACTTCTGCCAATAATCAACATTGGCAGCTATTATTATTTTTTATCATGCTTTTAGAGCTTTTGAATATGGAAGTTATGGAGTATCTTTATATGTGTCATTTGGAATCCTACATAACTTGTAGAATTCCTGCTTCAAGGCCCTAAGAGTTGCAGGTTGTAGGTCTAAATCTGCTGATTTGCTGTATATAGAGTGTAATGCATTTGCAATAAGTTCAAGGTCATATGTCTTTCTTTAGTTATAGAGGTTTTGAATGTAGAATGCCACTTTAAGTAATCTTCATCATCTGATCTTAGTTCAAAATTAAGATATCCGTCCCAAAATAGTTCTCGTGTAGTTTCAGAAGTGATATTAATTTAAAACAAATGTCATCTGACACCTAGTTTATTGTTTTATTAGAAATTGCTTACAATAGAAAATGTTAATTAATTTGAATATTTATTTTTAATATTAGTCTTAAGAATAGTTAGTCTTGGTACTTAATATTTGAAACTATAGTTCTAAGGTTGTAGCGAATTTAAATGCTGAAAATTGACAGAAAACTATTTTTACCTGTCATGCATAAAATTCATGAACCTAGGTGGACATATTTAAACTTTATTTCCTTCCCTCTTTATTTATTCCTTTGAAGGGAAACAGTTGTATTAGTCTAACTATTTGAAACAAATTTGGCTTTTTTAAAATCTTTCCTGACATTGCTAAAATGTGGTTTAATACTTTTCTACTCATTAAGCTTGTAACCTTCTCATTTTCCAACATTCATGTTGAATTAACATTCTAAACTTCTAAAAAAACTTGACATTTCTCTAAAAGGAGAAATTACAACCATGATGTTTCTTTGAAAATTTTCTTGATCCAGTTTAAATTTTTTTTGGTTAAATTTCTTTCCTGTTCTTTCATTACAATGGATTGCAGTTGCCTGGTGGTGAGGTCTCTACTCCAAAATCGTAGGATGTTAAATTTGAAACCCTCTTCCACCAAAGATTTTCCATAATCTGCCTTGTGCTCTCCTTGATATAGCATTGAAGTTTGGAGAGATCCTTTTTTTCTGACAAGAATGCAAAAAAATGTGAGATCTGTTCTAAAATGGCTATTGTATTTATTTAAAATGAGGCAATAATACTACCAGTTCATCTTTAAGAGGCATTTTAAATTCAGTAAGATAACAGATACACTTATAAACATTTCCGAGTTGGTGAATTATAATTGTTTGCATACTCTATTTAATATTTCAAATAATTATATTCATTTTTTATTTAAATATTACTCCGGGGTTGTTTTTAGCATTTAATTGTATTTGTAATTAGAAATCATAGAATCTCTCTGTACTTGTAGAGCATCAGTGTAATTTTTTCTATATTTTTCTTTCAGTAATTTATATTTATCACTTCATAGTTTATATTTATAATATCTTTTTAAAATATATATTATATAAATTATGAAGTGATAAATATAAATTAGTGACAGTTCCTTAAAACTCCCTCTGATTTTACAAAAATACTTTGAAAACCCCTCTTATATATGTAATATTGCTTATAAATTTAAATTTTTGTTTTCAATTGGAGTTTAGAGAGTTTTTTTTTAATGTTCTAAGTGTATAATCAATATTTATCTTTAGTTTTCTATTTAGCTTTAAAAATTTTTCCTCTGCTTCAGATTCTCTTTATCATAATTTTCAAAATTAAGCGTGAAAAATGCACTACTTTTTGCTTTTTATCTAACACGAGATATATTTAGAACTCAGCATTAGATGTAATTGATTTTTCTGATAAAAAAAAACTCTTAAATATTTTTGTTATTTTAGCAATGCAAAAAAATTGTAAGACTGTTAGAAAAGAAAAAAGTATTATTATTTATAAATATCAGAAAGTGACAGAAGGAAATTATCTGAGGTGATGAAATTTTTTTTAATAATATTCTGACATATAAAAATATTACTTTCTAATTATTTTCTTGTTAAATTCTGAATTAAGCTCTCAGTATTTCAAGCTGATCAGTGTTAAAAAATCATTTTTCAATATTGTTATTCATTTCTATTTTTAATTTTTTTTTCTTGTGACAGATTCAGATTCATCTCAGAATTCCTATTATGCAGTCAGTCTTGAACAATGGCTTTCACAAATTGGGTTACCTCAGTATGAAAATTTACTTATTCTAAATGGATTTGATGATATTAATTTCATGGTATGCAATTTTTTTTAATCTTTACTTTGTATTAATTTTTTCTGGTGCTTGATTTATTTTGATTAATTTTTTCTGATGCTTTAATAAATTAATTGAATTTGTGAACATATTGCAGTTATCTTTCTGTATTTGTTTTAAGCGATAGAACTGTCAAATTTTGCTGTAAAGATTTGCTGTCATATTAAACTTTTTTGAAGCTTGTAGTTTAATATTGCATTCTACTCACTTTCATTTGTTTGTAGACGACACATCGTTTATTTTAAAAGGCTAAGTTGGGAAAGAGTTATTAACTCATAGTGAGGTGCTAGAAAGACACTTAGTTGTTATTTCATTAAGGGAATTTTTGTTTGATTGATATTGAATATGTAACTTTGTTTTAGCAAACATTTTAATTCTCTTCTATATTTCTCTCTCTCTCTCTCTCTCTTTTAATGTTTAACTTTAGTTTTATGGGTTATATGAAATTTTTAATGTTTAAGATCTGATCATCCCAATAATCTCTGTCTCTTGTTAGGTTGTTATTTAAGAGCACCACTTACTTTTAGCTAGATGTATGTTTACATTCAAAATTTCAGTGTTTCTTTTTTCCATTATAAGTGATTTACTATTTTTCCTAAATATAATTGTCACTCACTCATCCCCCAAATTACCTTAATGATTCTTTTCTCTTGCTGTTTTTTCTTTTCTTGTTGAAAGTAGCTTAAATTATAGGTCCCATTATATATTTACAATATTTTTGCAGTATGTTTCTCAACTGATTCTGGCATAATTTGGATTTTACATAGCTTTAACTTCATGAATTCCAGTTCTTATAGAATTTCGTTTGCACAATGCATTACTGTGTGTTTCCCTTTTCCTTTCTGCTTAATTATGGATAAAACAAGTTATTTTAATGTTGTTCCAATTGCCTTTACGCATAAACATCTCTTGTAGTATTAGTTTGCATTCATATGTTATAATTTACCATTCTGAGAAAGAGAGTGCTGATCAACTCAGACTAGGGAAACAGACTTTGAAAATAGAAAACCTTTCACTGTATTATCTTCTGGGCCTTGCTTCTTATAGATAGATCAGTATACCTGCAACCGATGCTTTCAATAAAAGTTTTATTCAAATTAATTACAACCAGCAATTTAACCTCTCTTTTTTATGCAAAAACCCTTTATACTGTAATTGCCTAGTTTTTACCTCTGCAGAAATATATGGCTTAAATTATTAAAGTTTTGTTGATTGTTACATTAGCTTAAACACTACCAAGTTAACTACAGAAGCTTTAAATTAAACTGATATTCGATTCATATATAATTCATCGCTAAAAGTTTGATTTCTGCATTTATTGATCAAACCTTCAATTCAAATGTCTGCCAAAATGAGAAAATGAAAGAACTGTTTCATAGAACTTTGCATTCTGTTAAATTCACTATGATTGTTTCCTCTGTACTGGACTGTATTTTTGTGTCATACCACTTACCACTCAACTCAGAATAATTCATTTTAAATTCAGTGATGTCATTGAAGTCTTTTATGCAACATATATTTTCTTATTTGCTACATGTTATGGGAAAAATTATCTGCATCTAGTAGAAAGTAAAGTAAGAGTGTCTGCAAAAAAAAAAAAAAAAAAAAAGGAAATCATAATTCCTCAATTAGAATCATTGGTAACTCATATTATCCATGCTATATTTTTAGGTGATAATGAGATAAAATATAATTTAAAATACTTTGGGACCAACTCAACTGTTGTCTTAAAGTTGATCAAAAGAGGCAGCTCTTGGAATACATTTGTGGAAAACAGGAATCACAGAAATAAGGAAGAGTACCAACAGTAATGACTGACATTTCTTGTCAGATTATATAAATCTTGGTGGTTATGAGGCAAAGATTTTATTGTAGAGCAGATGGTGGAAAAGTCCAGAATGGCTATGGAAATCGCAAGAATTCTGGCCATTGATTTCAGTGCAAATTATGATTCAGTACCCAAAGAAACCACTGATATTGTCAGTATAGCAGTTTGGCATATTAAAATTACTAATGGACTAGATTTATTTCTCTTTGTTGCAATTTCTGGTATTCCACAAAATTGTAAAGCATGAAGTAATGAAACCTTTTCTGTTTTGTATAGGAAAACTGGTGTTTTTATTTATGAATGTCTGTTCATCTTAATATTTACATATTTAAGCAGTCATCTATTTAAAAAATTATACCAAGTAGTTAAAAAAATCCTACAAAAATAGTATTTATTGAAGGCGAGAAGAAATACAAAGATTTGGTGTGAGCAGTGATAGTATGGCAAAAACTACAAATACCTACATCATCTGTGACTGATATATACATTTGTATATATATTAGAGCTGCATAAACAAGTGTTTAAATTTGGAGTTTTAAGGCTTCCTCTGTTATAATACATGCACTGGTTTTGAATTCATTTTGAATTATATTTATAGCCTTTTAACTGTGCTTAGTGATTTAAGGCATAGCTTTCACGGTACTTTCTCTGCTGGGATATAAATGTTTTCATTTCTCTTTGGATGTAGAAAGGCTATTAGTAAGTGTTACCTTTGAAAGTAACTGAGCTATAATTTTACCTTTGAAGGTAAAATTATATATGCATTTATATTTTTGTATGTTCATTTTTCATTTTTTTAAATTTAATAGTTTTAAATAAAAGGGAAATTACATGAAGGCCCTTTTACTGCAAAATTAAATTATTCTGAAATATTTTGGACCTATTAGTGCTCAAGACTGGATGCAAGTGTCTAAACTGGAAAAAGATCTGCCTTATAATATAATGGTTTCTTTGCCATTCATTTCGATCCCTTCATTAAATGTTAGTTAACACATGCACATTAAATATTTATATATTTTTTAGGTCATGAATCATGTATGATGCACAAAATCTAACTTTTTATTCTTGTAATCTCACTGCCACTTCACCATTGTTAATTACGTTATTTTTCATCTTATTTTTTTTTTTTAGTGTAACGAATCTAATCTTTTAAAATGGCAATAAATAACTTTTTGCATGCAGCTATACTTTTTTTTTATTTTTAAACAAGCTATTATATTTGTTGAAAAATTTCAAGGTTACTCTTAATAATTAGATATATTTGCACTTGAAAAAAATATAATTCCCACAATTTTTTAAAAAATCTTTTATTCAAAGCTAATTATACTAATCATTTTCTATATGTACCTGAAAACTGTAACAATTTATGTTTTATGAATCAATTGTACGACATTATAAATTTTCTCTCTATTAATTTTGTGAATGGTGAGCCCTTTTTCTTGTTTTAAAATTACTAAATATTTGAAGCTATTTTTGAGTATTTATCAATTCAAAACTTGTTTTAATTTCTAGGGTGGAAATATATTAGAGGAAGCTGATCTACAAGAAATTGGGATTCTTAATGTTTCTGATAGACAGAAACTGTGTACTTTTGCTCAGAAGTTGCCTTCTGTGCAACCTATCAGCAAATATAGGGGAACTGAAAAATTTCCAAAATCTGTTGATGAATGGCTGAAATCTATCAATCTGTTAGAATATAGTGAGAACTTTTCAAACAACAATATTACTGACATGGACAGAGCTTTGAAACTTTGGGAAGTAGAATTAAACACAGTGAGTTCGTTACCTAATTTATATAATTATTTCTATTCTTTTCAATAATTATTTCAAACTTTTTTTTAAGTCTGGTTTTTTTCTTCATAGGTTTTGAAAATATCTAAATTAGGTCATAGGAAACGTATTTTGGCATCGCTTGGAGACAAACATTTTGGTACTTTTATTGATTCAAATGAGCTTGACTTGACAAAACTAGTAAGACCCTGCCTTTTTTCCCCCTAATTTACTTGTTTTACTTTTGTGATACATGTTGGATGAAATTAAAAATAAAATCATTCAATTTTTTTATTATTAAAATTTAATTGAAATTTATAGACAGATTCTTAAACATTTTATAAAGGTTAAATCTGGAAATATTTATCTATGTACACATTTCACAATTCTATTATTTATATTTCTATTACAAATGCGTGGAGATATGTTTATTTTCAAACTTCACATCACAAACTGAAATGAAAATATTTTTTTCGGGAATGCAAACTTATTCAATAAGAAAGACTATCATTTACCACTACTTATCCTATAGAATATCCTCTAATCATTATTAATTGATAGTAATTTGTTAATTGCGCATAATGTTATTTACTTTGATTAATTGGTAGTTTCAATATTGCATTTATAAAAAAAAAAAGAAGAGAAACTGTATCTCAAAGAAGTACTGGATTGCTGAGTTAAAAAAAAAATTCTCGTATTTGTTTGCTTTTTAAAACAAACTTTTTTCAGTATTAAATTATATGATTGAAATTAATTGTATATTGTTTAGTGTAAAGACCGTTTGGAGTTTCTATGAATGTTGAACTAATCATAATACCTGCCTTGTTTCCGAAGAATACAAACATCGTTTAATGAATTCTTATCATTCATGGAAGAAGTGTATTCTCAGAACAATTCAGCAGTTACTAACTTTAGGATCAGTGCTTTCATAGAGAGGAATGGACTGGGTGGGGCATTATACATGTGATTCAGAAGAAAACATTTTGACTTTTTTTAAGTTACCGTCATGCTACTAGAACAACATTTGGTGTATAATTTAACATTCCAAAACTGGCAGTGTAGAGAGCATTTCAATATAATAATTGACATCCATTCAGTTTTTGTGATGTTCATGGAATGATACAACTAAATGTTTGGCTTCTACAATTTCATAGCTGAGCCATCATTAAATTCTTTTATGAGAATTGCAAATTAGGCCGACAAATGTTGCATTAAGCAAGACCAAATCTTCTATCACTTTCTAATCTGTTCATCATTAATGGCAATTTACCATAAATGCATTATTTCTAACCTCTTTTTTAAATACATTGATAGTTTATGAATGTATTAATATTTCTTGATTCTGTCCTCATAATTATATTTTGTTTTATTTGAAAATTGCAACAAATGTCTTGCTTAAACACCGGTCAAAGGCATGAAAAATTTATCTAAATAGATAAATTTTACTTTTCTTATCCCAACGAATTTTACAAATAGAAGATGAAACGTTGCATATGTATTGATCGATACAAGAAAAATATTTTACTTTATATATATATATATATATATATATATATATATATATA
>JAOUZG010047196.1:3949588-3995671 GCA_026289955.1 Argiope argentata
TTCTTAATTTTTTTTTTTGTAATTTTTGATAATCAAGAAATATTTATTGTATCTCATTTTTAATTTTCTAGCAATTGGTTTGTGAACATGAAATTCGGAATATTCATTGTGCATGCCAAGATGCAGAAGATTTGCGACATTTTGCATATATTACCAAAGAACATCAAACACACAATCATTATTGCCATGTATTTTCTTCTCATACAGTGGTATGTGTTTTGTTTTTATATATAAATCACAAAATTTCATAATATTGCATAAGAATTAGTAAAAATATAAATTTAAGTTAATGTAAAATTTTTGAAAAGAAAAGGTTGTTTGTAACTACCCTCTTAATTTATATATTAGTTAAATTACTAGTATGAAGAATATTTGAAACTTAAAATTTTAAATGTATCATCATTATATTAGTAAAGTATAATTTATCAATGATGTATTAAAATTCAAAAACTCATAAAATTCTGAAAGAATTTTTAATATTCTGTATGAAGTTATTGCATTAAAATATCTGTTAAGTTTAAAATTTTTAATTACTTAAAGTTTGTCCAATCTTGTTAATTAATCATAAATGAAATTCTAATGTTCTTACCAGGACCATTTATGTTAAAGGAGTGCAGCATTTTTATTGCATGTGTTTTTATATTTTTCATTATTGTTTGCTGTTAATTATTTTTTTATTGTCTCTGTTTCTGTAATGTCCTTCAAACATTGACAATTCCACCTGAATTCTCATTCAGACATTGAAAAATTTCTCTAAACTCTTATTTTTTACCTGATTACATTGACTTTCATGCAAATAATGACATACTCCTTTCAACCACTTTTTAATAATACTCTGAAAATTAGAATTTCACATTATGCTGCTAAAAAGTATAAACTGCGTATTTTGCAATGCTGTTCAAAGATGCTTTTTTGATAAATTCACTTTTGTTTTAAATTAAACAAACTTAATGATTTAATTTCTAATTTTCATAAACTTTTAATTTTTAGGAATTGGCTTCTGAAATAATTCTAACTCTTGGTCAAGCTTTTGAAGTTGCTTATCAAATGGCCATGAAGGAAAAAGCTGAAAGAGCTTGTGTTACTGGTCAAAGGAATTACATTAATTCTAAAAATTTGTCATCATCATGACAAGTTGATTCTTTACACTGTTTTGTATAGTTACCACATTTATATATTGGCTATTTTGACGTTTTAAAAGTGGTTTTCATTTTATTACAAATAACATGCCTTTTCTTTGAAAATGAGAGAATTTTAGTTTAAATAAGCATGAATAATTATATTATTTATATTTTTGTACAAGTTCATTTCTGCTGAATTTTTAAAATCACAGTATTTTTTGTATCCTACATGTTTTTTTTTTTTTTCAAAAAAGTGGTGCTTTTATATTCTCCGATAGCTATTTTATTAGCAGTATATCATTATAAATTTTATCTTGTCATAATATATGGCATTTGATGGAATAGATTCTCCTTATAATGCTAATATAGAATTAAATAGTACATTTGCGTTTATTACTAGAAATGCCTCAAGATATTTTACAGAAGTTTTAGCTTTTAATACATTTTTCTTTGGTAGCTAAAATGTTACATGCAATTTTTCAAATGCTAGCTGTAATGTGTATATTTTGAAAACAGTGGAATTCAACCTTAAATAATCAGTGGGACATTTTTCATTGCTATGTACTTATTTTTCATTTAACTTTATTCCAATATTTTACTCACAAAACAAATGAGAAATTATATTAGTTTTACCTTAAAAATATTTGGATTTTCTATTAATTTTTAAAATTATTTTTCATCTCGGAAATCCAAAAATAAAAGTTCATTTTACAAATGTTTAAAAAATGTGGGGCTTTTTTTATATATTGTAAAGTTTTGTTATATTTGCATATGTTATAATTATATTATCGTATCAATTATTGACTGTGAAAATTCGGATTTTCGGATATAAAGAGTTGTTTACCTCATTGTTTAAAACTATAATTTTATTTATCTTTCAGTGTTAGGGAATCATTGAATGCTTCCTCATATTGAATCGAGTATATTAATTTCTATAAAAATTAATACTCTATAAATAATTTCTTATTAAGTATTGCATATAGTAGTAAATCTCCATTATTTGAATGTATAAAACAAATGTTTCACTAAATGTCTTATTAACAAGTCTCTATATCTTGTGCCATTTATATAAAAAAAATCTTTGATATAAAAAAAAATCTAAAATTAGCTCTGAATGTTAAACCTTTTTTGTTACTACATTATGACATTACTTAAAAATCAGTTTATGATTTATAAAAGAAAAACTTAAAAGAAGTATTTTTTTATTTATCAAAATAAGACATTTCTTTTAAATTCTCATTATCATAATATTCTTTTTAGGTTCTGAAAAACTTGTAGCATTTTGTGGAACGAAAAAAAATTTACTTTCTTCAATTATTCATATTGCTATCATTTTCTCAAATAATTCAAACGAATTTTATGTTAAAAATTGGTATATGTAGATTGATATTATATTTGCTGCAAAATTTTGTTGCAAAGAAGGGGAGCTTCATTCAAAATGAATATAGTTTGAGGAAATTGGGAGGGGGGTGCAATGCTTATATAAGAAACATTGCTACAGATTCTAAAGATAAACTTATCATTAATCGAAAAATGTTACCACTTTATTAATAATTTGGAAGGAATTAATTGTCTCAAATTTCTGATGACAGATTTGTGAAGTGAATACAAATTTTATTACTGTTCATTCTATTGTTTTGCCCCTTTAAAAATCAGCCCCGCTCCAATTTATAAAAGGCAATTTTTACTCTTTCTAATTCGAATGTCAGCTTATGTCAATCCATTTTCCAATGTTACGATTATTAACTTTTGAAAAAAAGTATTCAGAAAACCATCTTTGAGGCATTTTATTGTTGGAACTCTTGATTTCCTAACTTAGTATGACAACTTGAAATCTAGCAAATTTGTTCCATTAGTACCTTTCTTGCAAGATTATAACTATAATTATTTATATTTTTCATTTTTGAATTATATACTTGCGATATGAATTTTAAGAAGTTAAAACTGTTTTCTGGTTTCTTTTAAGCAATATAATTTCAAGTAATATAAAAATTGTTTTAGTGTGATTATTATTAGAATTTCGATTTATTTATGATTTTATTTATTTTTTCTAACGTAAATGGATAATTTTAATTTGTTTCATTTTTAATAAAAATTAGTTTTTTCAAGCTTTTTGAAGTCGTTTGGTATTTGTTAGAATTTGCCTTTGAGAGTTTTGAATTTTTCTCCTTAGAGTTTTATTTTTTAGAGAAAAGATGAAGGATGAATTTAACAATGATTTGTAATGCTTTTTCGGAATTTAAACGGGATACAAGTGTCTTTAAACATATGTTGTTTTTATCAATTTTTCTTCATTATGCGGAATATTAATTTTTTAAAGTTTTTTATTATTATTATTTCGTTATTTGACCGTGTTAGTCAATCATCGTAGCAGGTCTTGAACATCAGTGCTTAAAGATGGCTAAGAAGTTATAGGAACGCATTCGGAGCATATGTAGTTTCGAAAACAGGATTTTATCTAAATGTACCTGAATAGGTATTTGTTTAATGTGATACTGCAGCTTAACAGTGGTCCAGATGCCTATGCTTTTCAAAAATTCTTCTTAAAGTTATAAATATTTAGAAAAATAAAAAATAATTTTAAGAACTTGAGTGAATTGAATTTATATATATATATAGATAGATAGATAAATGAATTGCTAAATTTAAGAAAGAATCCCAAGAAGGCTGCTAACTACATGTTTCGTATTTCTTTTCGATTTTATGCTGTGCCTGCCCCTCCCCCATTTTTTAGGATCTGTACATGCAATGCATAGCAAATAGCGTTTTTTAAAATTGTTATAATGAACATTCTACCCAGCTGCCATTTCAAATACTGCAAACATCATAATCGCTATTTTGTAAAAACTAATAATGTGTAATCATAACTCACATTTTCAAAGATTTCGAAATTTGATCTGAAATAAATTTACGTTAAACTTTTCATTGATAATATCCGTTATAAGCATTATAATAGTTTTCATTGTTAATATCATGAACTATAACTTCTGCACATTAGTGCTTATATTAGCAGCTAACTTGCCTTTTCGTCTTGGTGCCCATTTTATCATGATTGTTCTAATTTGATAATTCCATTACACTTAACTATAATTTATCAAGTAACTGAGTTAATATTTTTCATTTAAAATTGGCTAATCTTTAATTTGAACGTTTTAGTTTTTCTAAACAAATACTTCGAATCGCTGATTTATTTTTATTTGTGTGTGAAGTCTGACATTTTGGTGGATATCTAGTATGATAAGGTTCTAATTTGTTGATTTAAACACATTTGACTCTTATTAAGTAACTGTACTAATATTTTTCATTTATAGTTAGCTAATCTTTAATTTGAATGTTTAAATTTAAATTTGTATATTGAGTCAATGGAAAAATTTTCTGTCAAAAATGGGTTGTCATATTTTTTGTGCAGAACGGATGGGACATAAGAATAAAAAAAAAAGCCAAAACTCCATTGTTCTTATTTATTATTTCTTAAATAATGCTAGCATTGAAACTTTCATAAATAACTAAAGAGCCTCACAAGATGTTTTTATTTTGTCTATTGTAATGTCTAATCTGTATTTATATTTGTCAAAATTATTTATATTCAGAATGCTTTTATAATATCATTTTCAAATGAAAATTATGTATTAAGTAGCAGCTATAAATGTTTTTTTAAATTAAAATGAATCAGCATAATTCAAACAAAGCTCATGTATAGCTAGAAATGGGTTTAATTTATTTATCTCGCTGCTTTTAAATTCAGTTTTGTCCACTGTTGCATCAGTTTTCATTTATATTTTAACATTTTTTAAAATTATTTATGTACATGCTCTCTCAAATCATATTTATTCTAGAAGACAAAATGAAGTTACTTTTCGAACCAAAGATCTAATCACATTACTTATATTACTTTTTCTTTTATCTACTTGTAATTTGAATGTATTTATGAGTTTTGTGATAAATAGTGATTCATTTATTTTTAAAATATGAATTGATTTTGATAGTTTAAAATTTTATTCTCTGATTTTTATTGTATGTTTTTTTTTTTTTCTTATGCAGAATCACTAAGCTATATTGCTAAATGTTTTTTTTTTCTTCTTTTTTTCTTTTGATTAATGCATAAAATTGTGTATAGTATATTTCTTTATTTTTTAGGGGTGAAAGTTTTTTAATGTATATTTTAATTGCATATTATGTGAATGTTCTTGTTTTAGTTAGATTATATTAGATACATTTGCCTTTTTGGTGATTATTGTTGTTTAGAATATTAATTAAATTTCTTAAGACTTAAATTTTTCAAAACTTTTGAAAGCTATAAATCTTTTGTTTTAAGTCTAGTCCGATTCTGTAGCCAAAAATATGAAATTGCTGCTTATTGCAATGAGTGATACGTTAATGTACTTCATGTAAGACATAGACAATTTAATAGTCAATGTGTTCATTTGTTTAACTGCTATGGATTGAAGTTATTTTCCTGCTACTGTGCATTGATTGTAAACTGTTTTGTCCCATTATTTATTTATGCATTATCTGGCTTGTTCCACTGCAAAGCTATCCTGTGTTTGTTTGGCTTTGTGCAAAATTTCCATTTGACATCAGCCAAAAAAAAAAAAGATTGTAATCTAATCTAACAGTTTTAGGTTTTTGTTTTTCCTTGCATTCTTAATTTCTTTTTATCATATCTTGCTTTCTCTTGTATGATTATAAAACTCAAGCAAGTCATCTTGGAAGACTTTTTTAAACATAAGTCGTCTCTAAAGCTTCTTGTCCCCGAGTTTCTGAATGTGGGAATAGGACGAAAAACAATGGTTTCTGTTAAACTAACAATGAAGTAATATTGCAAAAAATGTTCCAAAAATTTAAGTGCATTTAAGGTGTACATATCCACTAGAAGATTATTTTTTAATTTTAATTATAAAAAGACAATTTTTTCACAGTAGGTGATTAATATATGCTTAAACTCATTGCAATGAAAAAAATTCTCATTGCACTAGTTATTAATTAATGAATTAATATTTAATGAGTTAATTAGAATGTTTTTTGAAACACATCTTAAATTCTAATTTGTACAGAGTCACAATTCCAGTTGCAAATTATGCCTAGTATTAGTCTTCATGGGATAAGTTTTAAAAATGCATAGTTTTTTTTAAGAATTTTTTCATCAATGATGCAGAGAAAAATCGAGATTTTTTCAGTAATTTTAATACTTAATTAGCTATAAAAATTTTATTTTTATAACTACAGCTTTTATTGAGGTTCATCCTCTTCATTGTTTCATACAGATTATTTTGATATATAAATAATTGTATTTGGTTAATTTCTTGTTGACTTATCATTGTTTGAATGAAGCAATATAATGGAAAAATACCATTCTTTGGAAAATGAGTTTGAAGTTTTGAAAGTATGCTTTCATCATGATCTATTTTAAAAATGCCAAAAATTACTACTTAAAACATTAAAAACTTCCCGAAGAGTAGCTCACTCCTTTTTCAATTATTTTGTCTTTCTTTCTTTTTTTCATGCCATGTAAACATTTTCTTCTATGTTTCTGCAGTGGTGTCAATTGGTGCAAACTTTCAGATATTCTTAATTTGTTTCTATTTTCTATGCTTTGCACCATGAAATATTTAGGATTCATACACATCCGCTTCATAATTTCCAATTCTGGTTTTTATTCACTGTTGAAATGAAGAACTGCGTCTAAAACTGAAAGTTTCGGGGCAGCGGTAGCCGAAAATTTAGTTTTTGGACTCCGTTTCCAAATAAGGGAATGGAGGCATCCGTTTGTGTTTTGCGTTTTGCCATGAAGACACTTTTCTAGCATTTATGCAGAAGTTAATCTTGTATAAATTGGTTTGATGTGTTTTAGTATCTCCATTAGCAATCCTCCTTTATGTTTATAGGAATTTTACTCCCCATGTGCGGTGGCACGTTGATATGAGCACCGTCTATCACTATCTTTGGGACATTTAGTATGCAGAGGATTAGTATCCTGAGCACTAAGATGGTAAAATGTGCTCCAAATTGCATCTGACCTTGCCTTTACTTAGCCAGTGTTATTGCGTAATGCTAGACCAAAATGATTTTGCATTGTATTTATCTTAGCATCTGTCAACTTCCCTTTTCCTCCTATTCCTTTTACTGTTTTCCTTAGCTTCCTCAAGGTGGTTCCAAGCCTTTTTTGGTAATGTCCAATGCATTCTTTCTTTTTAATGCTTTAACTACAATATGGATCGAGCTCACACACTGCAGTGTAGCTTTTGATGTCACCATCTCCATAAAACTCTATATTCTGATCCCCTTGTCTGCACTGACTGCTGAAAAATTCTCCCTACACCTATAGGTTCCATATTGTTGGATGAACTGTGATAGTTAACAGAGCAAATATGATCAGCTTTCCAAGACTGATATTCGACCGAAGATTTATCTTTTCTATTCCATTTGCGACAGCCAATACAATCTTTCGACATCAAGCACTTCCCCTGTATCTATAGAAAGCTGTCACAACTCCATTTAATAAGGAGTAGCCTCTTTTATGCCAGGTTCCATTGACACTCCACACTCAGATGTCTTATTCAGTTGTCGAACATGATAGGCAGCCAATCACATGGTTTCTTCAGCAAGAGGTTTTTATGACATGCAGCAAGGCTTTCATGTGTTTATTATATGGAGCAGGATTTGGTGGAGGAGGCATATTCATAACAGTCATGAAGTGGCTTGCTTCTCTATGACCACAACCTATTTGCCTCATGGCATACACAACACGCCTGTTTACTTCGCAAAACTGATCTTGTTTTTTTGAAGTAGTGCAAGAATCACAAACAAAATCTCAGCTGTGGCATACAAGATTAAATTCAAAACAGCATCCCATTTTCTTGGAAGTACTGCTTTAAACTTACAATGATTTTTCAGAGTACTAAGGGAAGCATAAAAAAGAAAATAGTTTGTTGAAGCATTCAATTTCTATTTTAAAAAATACTCTCCTTTTGCGTCATTATTTCCTGAATTATCAGAAACATTACTCAATTTCGTTTTAGAAGCAGGTGAATTTTTTGATAACTTTTCAAAATCTAGAGACTCTTTAGTCTTCTTATGTTGATTAGAAATAAACTTTCTTTTCTTGAAACGCCTGTTACGTTTTGCAGAACCCATTTTATATCGTAATAAAAGCGAAAATATATATATATCACAAGCACGGGCATAAAGCACATAGAAATAAACATTTAAAAAGTAAATAAAACTGGCGGAATACAGTTCAACGTCGTTGCCAAACAGAATGAATGAAATAAAATATATTTTAAACAAATAATTCTTTAAAAAAACATTAAATTTCGAATTAAATGTATGAAAATCTGTTTAAATTTTTTTTGTAGAAAACGGAACTAGAGTTTTTAGTGAAAGTACTTCAAGAAAAATCCTTATAACTCGAGAAATATTCCGAATATTGACAACATCTTGGTATCGTTTGAAAGCTAAAGAATCAAAGAACATTTTGAAACAATAAAAAAAAAATTCGATATTTTGAACGATTTTCGAAGTTTCTAGTGCATACGTACACCTTAAAATAAAATGGCTGTAATTTTTTAATAACACAGTTACTTTTAACGTAGCTGTCAGTTTACATAATGCAGGGGTGTTTGTGCTCCGGGGAAACCCCGGAATTCCGGGGATTTTGAACTTTGATAGCCGGGAATTCCGGGGATCGTCGTTTAAAAGGAAGTAGGAATAATAATGAATTATTTATTTTGATCTGGGTAATTTTGTTTGCTTTGAAAGCAGAAAACGTAAGGTCAGTGTGTGTGCTGAAAACTTTTCCTTTCTTTCTCCAAAGGCAGTGATAATGCGTGAAAAGGGAGAAAATTTTCTTTTTTGTTCTTTCCTTATAGCGAGTTATGACTTATTCCCCCGGTTCTCGGACATTCTCTTCTGGATTCTTTTCGGCAAGTAGGCGCGGCAGAAAAAAAAGGGAGAGACTTTGTTCGACCAGATGTGCGATCACACGACCAGACGCGATGTCACAAATCCAGAATTCCATCTACCTAGCAAAGTAATATTTACTGGTGCAGAAGCTTCCACTCTCCTGAAGAAATTATCAAAAAATCATACAATAGCAAAACAATTCCAAATTTCTCTGATGAAAGCTTATACTAATACAGCACAGCGTATGAAACAGAAATTACCCCTTAAAAATTCATATCTAATTAGTTTTACAGCATTATATCCAGAGCTAAGAGGTAAAACCAGTACAATATTAGCTTTTGAAAAATTATCATCTTTTATGCCCCATATTTTTAGTGATAATGAAAAAAGTGGAAGCTGAAATAAGGTTATACCAGAGTGATATATCACCAAAGAAATGCTCTACACATCTGATGAAAGTGGAAATCAATCCAAGTGTAAAATTGATAAATATTGGTCTAAAGTTTTTAATTTAAAAGATGATTTCACAAATGATTATAAGTATCTTACATTGGCTAAATTGGTCGAAGCCTGCCTTAGCTGCTTAAATGGCCCTTTAGTTGAAAGTGCATTCAACTTAATGGATACACTTGTCACTGACTATAGAACCTCTCTTAAGATTGATTCTCTAGATGCAGTGCAGACTATTAAATATGATTTAATGGCTTCTAAAGAAACTTGATGTGAAAAATATGGCTCAAAAATCCAATGACTGATCCAATTCACAAAGATCTCTTACTGAATATGAACAGAAGTTGGAAAACATATTAAAAACATGTATTTCAGATGAGTCGCCTATAAAAGTCTCTGAAAAACCTTCTATATTAGCAGAAAAGCAAACTGCTTCTACCTCTGCATGTGCAGTTCTCGAGGAAATTTCTTCAACTGTAAATGAGGAAAATAAAAGTCAACCTTCCTGCAATTATGAAGTTCACCACAAAAAAAAGACAAGCCCACAAACATCAGAAAATAAAAAAAGCAGCAGAAATTAGATAATTTTTTTAAAGAATGAATTCAGGTAATTTAAAATATTTACATGAAATGTGGTAGTTTATATGTTTGAAAATTTTAGGTTATTAATTTTGCAAAAAAAAGTAATTAATTGAACTTTTATAATTAGGTCGTTCAATACTTCATAATTGTAATTTTTCATTTCTCTCCCCCCCCCCTTCTTCTCGAAACTCCAAAATGTCGGTAGTAAGTCCGTAAAAGTTTCAGGGGATTTTTTGGGGTCCCACAAACACCCCTGGTAATGTAATTTAAAGCAACTAATATCTGTTAAATATTCCAATTGATTTCTGAAGAGTGTCCATCTCAATCTTTAATATTAGGTTGTTTTTTTTTAACTCTTGAAGATTCGATGCGCTATTATCAGAAAATGTTCCCCTACTATAAAAAGTTAAGACAAAAAAAAAAAATTGAAGCAATCTTTCATTCATACAGACAGGGCGATTTTTAGGAAACAAGTCTGAACGGCTACAAACGCTTATAATTTACTGTTATTAACTTGAATTGGACTGTAAATTTAAATAGTACTTCAACAGTACTTTTGATTTTGTCGATAATTATGGTTGTTTTGAATGAACTCATTGATTTTTTTGGGGGGGGGGGGGCCTTGAAAGTTGAATTTTAATCAATGTGCTCTCAAGTTTTGGATGTTACTGTATTACTGTTTCTTTTTATTTAAATAAGTTGCATTTGAATAATAATTTCAAACATTCTAATCCTAGAAGATTTAATATAAGGATTTGGTGAAAAAACTTGATTTACGAGTATTTAAATAAAAAATATTAACAGCTTTGTGCAGTTATAGGAAGAATTTACACCTTAAAAATCTCCAGATAAGTTTCATTTAGCTAACTCGTAATTGAAATTAAGAATTCTATTTGTGATACAAAATATTGCACTACAATATTTTAAACGCCGATTTGTTGTTACATTGAAACACAGTAAGATCACTATGGTGACATTTAAATTAGATTCCTATTCTTCATACTCTACCTTTTCAGTTCCCTAGGCCCTATTTTTATCTTAAATGAGCCCATGATCTGATCATTCAATCAAAATTGGTCATCAAGTCATTGTGAATATTAGAATTCTTTAGAATAAACTTTTACTTCATTTCTGAAACTTTATTTCTGGATAACTTGCAGTTATAAACACAGTTCTGTTGTGCTAAAATGAATAACCATTGCTGTGTAATTATTTAAAATGTTCATGGAAAGTTGACCTAGTAGTATTGTATTTCTAATGTTTTCAAGACACTGAATTCATTTATTTCTTTAAATTAGTAATTCAGTTATTGAAAATTCATAACACTTTTCATTTCAAGTACAAATTTCTATGAGATGAAAAGAGAGAGAGAGAAAAGTGTGAAATTGGAAAGGAATTACTATTAGTCGTATTTCAAACGCTCTTATTTTACCTTCACCCAATATTTATTTTTTATATGTATGTAAGCTTATATGTTTCTTTTTAAAGTATTTCTAAAATAGATTTTTGACATCTTTTTTCTTTTTCTATTATTTATGGGAATGTATTAATTATACGTACTTTCAATGGATAAGTGACCCGATTTGTCATTAGACCATTCTGAAATTGGGGTTTAAAAAGCATTGGTATTTTCGTCCCAACAATGGAGCAGCGTTTATTTTCTTAACTGTTTCTATCAAACATATACTTTTAACAATAAAGTTTCATCAAACAAGATGCCTGATTTACGAAAATGTTTTGGTTCGGTATAGAGGAATAATAAAAAGTTTAGCAAAATTAAATTTCATACGGAGTGCAGCATTTTTTTTAAATGTCATTTAGTAAAATATATTTCTTGCATCGATCTATGCAAAAACAAAGCTTCACATTTCTATTTGTAAAATTTGCCGAGATATTAAAAGGGAAATATTTTGACCGACCAATTTTTCATACCTCTGACCGGTGTTTGAGTGAGACCTTCGTTTCAATTACAGAGATAATAAGAAAGATTATAAATAAGGCAGAATCAAGAAATAACGCTTGTAGTGATTGTCGTTCAAGTTTTAAAAAAGGAAAGCAATTATATGTATATGGAAAATTATCATTTATGATGGGCCTCTTTGGCAAAGAATAGATTTTTACCATACGAAAAGTGGTAATTTGGAAATTATATCTTTTGGAGTTTATTTCTCTATTAAAGCAACGTTCATTTGTCTAAATTACATTTCTCGGAAAAGAACGATTTGATTTTACCTGAGGTTGGGCCCAATTAACTTCCTAACTAACATGAGGTTAACTTGAAAATTAATGAAACATGAATAACGCTTCATTCTCCTGCAAAGTAAGGGCCCTATGCTTTATACTTATTATACCATTCTGTAAACGCATTTCATACAAAGATGCTTGAAATTCGGAAAATAACGTGTGTGTTTGTCTGCAACAAGGCCAGCATTACAATTACATACAACTTAAATCGTCAGCATATTCAAACGTTCCTTATTAATATAGTATGTCCTTCTTTTAAACAGCAATGAATTGTGTTTTCTTACGTTTTGATATTGAATATCAAGAAAATTGCAACTGTTGACTAATTAAAATGAACTACATTATGTGTGAAGAGCAAATTTCTTTGTTTTGATGGGGATTTGACAATGTACTACTAGAGAATGAACTAGAAGAGTATGCTCCTCCGCTTTACAGTCTTCAAAAATCACGTTGTGATTCTACTTGGATCACTAAGTGATTCTAACTCGCTTAGATCCCTTATAATAATGTTTCTCTGCTAGTGACAAAAAATGATAACTACTTTATTAAGGGTAAATTTTTTTCAAATTCCATGAACTGCTAATATTAATTTTATATCAATTTTTAAAAATCAAAATTTTTAGGTGACGGAGAGATGTATGTAAAAGCATGTTTTAGCAGTTGTGTGGCCGAGTAGAAGAAACTTTCGTAATTTTAATTCTTAGATTTTATTTCGCTATGTGAGGTTTTTTATGTACAAGAAGCGCGATAAAACCGACTCCATTTACATAGTAATACTAGATATACTATAAAACGATATAGATATACATAAAAATTAGGATTGAATTAAGATATCATTAAATATATATGTATATCTTAGAAAGCAAAGATATATAATTCTGAGGTTTTTAAAAATCCGGATTGAATTTACTTTCTCACTTTTTCGATAAGATGCATTTCATTAAAGTCATAACGTTAATAATGGTGAAATAATAGGTGAAGGTGCCGATTATTAGTAGTATTTAGGCATGCCAGTCAACTTTGACAAATATATATTATCACAAAAAAATGTCATTATTTTTATTATATCATTTTAAGTGAAACTTGAGCAATAAGGATGAAGCATTTTGATTGATGAGCTATACTTCAAAGTGGGTAAATAAACTGTCGAATGAAATTGGCGAAGCTTTTGCAGTTCAGAAACTTCGTTCTACGGCTATATTTCGTTTATTCAGATTGGATCTTATGAATGATTCTTCAATACCTTTAGCTATCTTAACTTAGCATTTTCGATTTTTTATCACTGATTTGATAATACTATTCAGTTACATTTTCCCACCGATGTAAGCAATTGTAGGACTTTCTGCCAAATGACGACTAACTAATTCGGGCTGATTTTGTGACCACTGAAGCGTGTTATATATATAAAATGAGTTTCTTTCTTGATTAAAAATAAGCATATCTCTACAAAATTTGTAGATAGAAATGTGAAACACTTTACTCGTTGAAGCTTTTTCACTATGGGTGATATAATAAAAAATAATTTCATCAACTATTTACAAATCATATCCACAGAAATCAGTACTTTCATCAGAATGCTCGCTTTATTTTATGAAATTTTATAATTAGAAGCATATGTCTAAGTGCAATATTTTGTAAATAAAAGTTAGCTCCACATTTTTAGGTATATAATAATTCAGCCATTATTTTTCTCAGTAATTTTTTTTTTATATTTTAAAGTGAGTTATATTTAAAATGAGTTGCATCTACAAAAAATATAATCTGAGTTCATGGAATTTTCTGAATCGTCTTGTTGCTTCTACATTTGAAGTAGTTTTAATATTTCATATCATTTTTTTTCCGGACATTTTATATCATTTGTAATAAAAAAAAATTTTTTTTGTTGAAGCTCTCCCCCCCCCCCTGTATGTGTAGTGTTGACTGTTCTATTTAGGATTATAATTGTTCAGTTTTGATATGGAATCATATAGATGTTTATCGTTTGGCAGTAAACAAGTTTCTAAACTCGAAAAAGAAGAAAAGTTTTATTGCGGACTGAAGTAATGAAATAGTGTTCTATTTTATTTATTTTTATCCTTTTGGCTTTCAGTTATATTATTTTAATTGACATGGTGCAAGTACCGCTTAGTGAGAGCAGTGAAACTTTATAAAGTTTTTCACTTTAAAAATCTAATGCCTTGAAAATTTATGCAATTTATCTGAAAGTGTGTATTTTCAGTTGAAGATTTAATTCATTTGCTTTTGTGCATTTGAAACAGTTTTAAAAAAATTGAATCTCATTTTAATACACATTTTATAAAAGTAACTAATTTAAGAATTGCGTTTTAGGAATTTATATAATTATATTTTAGAAAATATTAAAAAATGGCATTCTGTTTGCCAAAATTGGCAATGAAAGTAAATGTTTCTAAAAAGTGTCCTTATAAGTGATAGAAATCAAATCAGCATAGTTCAAATACTTTTTTTTTCTGAAGGTAGCTTTGATTTCAAATTCTTGAAGTAAAATGGGTGTTTACTTTTTAATCTTATGAACTATAGCTTAAAAGATTATATCAATTTTACCGAGAGAACATTCGGAAACCATTTTGTAAAGAAGTGTCCAGTTTTAGAATATGAAAAGACTGTCATATTTTATCAAAAGTTGTATTTATTTTCATGTGGCAAATGTATGAATTATTTTATATTGTATCGTGGAAATTGCATGTGGGATGACTGACATGCACATTAGTTTTTGCATATTTTATCTGCTAATCTTAATGAAAAGAAATGTTCTCTTTTATATTTGCTTTACTGTGATTACTTTCTTTGACTTATTGGCTTTTAACATAGTTAATTTAGTTCTCTGTAGTTTCCTTTTTTTTTTTTTTTTTTTTTGTACATGAAATGCCATGTTTTCAATAAGCACAATGCTAGAGCGTTGAATTTTAAAATTGTTTTAGTAAAGGGTGATAGCTTGTTTTAATCATTATTATGGCGTCGGGTATGGAGTTCTAAGAGAAAAATTGCTGTTAAACTTCGAAAATCCGGAATAGAATCCCTTTTAAATACCTCATTTTAAAAATTTCAATATATCACTGTTGTTATTTTGAATGAAAAAAAATCTTAACTTGTAAAGTATCAATCATATCATTTTGTAAATGAAGGACAAGAGCGTTGCTGAGAATTCTCTTTTGTTTGCATTATTAGTTTCAATAAATAACTGTTAATTTTACTTAATTCTAATTAAGTTATCCGGATTTTTGGTGTTTTGTTGTGCTTTATTCTTTAGAACTTCATAATTTACTTTACACTTAGCATACCCAAATACATCTCTGACATCATAAAATAAAATGCTATCATAATTTTTGTTGTAAGATGTATTAAATGCTTGGTTTGCACTTAGATCTTTATTTCTAAATTTTTTTTATAGAGTTGTAAATATTTTGTAGAATATGTATTAAAAAGTACTTGTTTATCGAACTGTGATAGAAAACTTCTGGCAATTTTATGAAATGTAGCTTTTTGGGGGAAGGGAGTAAATGCTAAAAATGTTTTTTTTATGTATTATTATTATTATTAAGCATTTTAAATTGCGAAGACATTTATGTTTAACATAATCACTGTTGCCAAACTACCGATTCAACAAGTATTATATATACAGAAATAGATTATCGTTAAATTATATTTTCCTGTAAATATATCGGTTTTAATGCTGTTCCTACTTACTAATTCTGTATGCAATTTATTATTTTATTGCAATTTCATTAAAAAATACTGAAGTTTAATTATGAATTATTTATGCATACATAGGGAATGCTGATATCCATGATAATATGACCACTGCATTATATTCTAGAATTGTGTAGTTATTAGATACGTTTGCTTTTACCTGAGTATTTTTGTATTTTACTTATACATACATTATATTTCAGTTGTCTTATAATTAAAAAAAAAAATCCTGATTTTTTTTATTACTTAAAAATTCAATTTGGATAGCTGTTTAACTTCCTTTAGAAAATATGAATTAGTTTGCAGTATATTTGCATGCTATTAATAGTTAGATACAAAATATGCATTTTCTAAAAGAACTACTCTATAAACTTTGATGCATTGGTAGAAGAGCTATGTCAAACTTTTAAACTATCTTTATCATATAATAGTTTTGTAAAGTTACTATGTAGTTAAAAAGTAAATCTGATAGTTCCATGATGCTCTGCTCCATGCATTTTTGAATCGTTATGAATAATACATTCTTTAGTTGAATACTTGTTTCTCCTGCTCCATCAAGCTACAAATTGTATATCTTGTATTTTTCTTTTCATAAATGAATTGAATATTGACATAGCCATTTTCAATGAAAATATTGTAAAATTTGCTCAATTGTATACATTTTCTACTTTGTGCTGTACATCCTATAATTGCAGCAATTTTAATACACACCATTAATAAAATTTTTTCTTTCAAATTTTTATAATTATATGATGAAATTTAATTGTGTTCTCATCTGAGTGTGAATTTAATGATCAACAGTTATGGCAATAAGTGTACTTTAGCAAATACTGTTGGAATACTAATGAAATTCATTTGGATTAATATTCCATCGTTCATCTTTTGTTGTTTTCTGATTATATTCTTGTAAGAAATTATCATGAGGATTCAGTTATGGTGGTCGTCTGAATTAACCGATTTGAGGGATGTATTACGGAATTAACTCCCGGACTGAACAGGAGATACGTGTATTACCCTAGCATTGAGAATATTTAGCAAGTGGTTGTGCTTTTTTGAGTGAATAATTTTTCAAAGAACAATAAATTGGTTATAATTTATACTCCGAAAGAAAGAGTGAGAGAAAAGATAAAAGGCACAATGTTACATTTGTATTTTTCAGCAAAATCGGTTCAGAATCAAGTTAGTGTTGCAGAGCTATTATACATCTTAAGCATGAAATAACAGGTAGGGGGTCTCTTGGCATTTTTCAGAAGCATTGAGTCATATGTTTCGATTTTTTTCAATTGCGATGTTGTCTATTCTAGCTGTTTTCTCAAAGAATTTAGTAAAATTGTTTCAGTGTCGCTGTTATCTTTGTTGAAGTCTAGAATTTTTTTAAATCCTAAAAACCATAATATTAATTCACTTTATAAGCCATTCCATAGAGTTACGCCGTTTATTTATAATCGCAATCCTGATTACACATAGATAGTGCATTTTTGTTTTAATCTAGATGACGCATCTGTATAGAAAATTAATATTTTTTTATCTATTAAAAATATATGTAATAATTGCGTTTTATTGGCTTTATGATTGGCAGATAGCAAGTCATCTGACTTTTGAGGTTTGTTTTGTCAGTATTGTCTGGAATATATTACTTCGTAGTATATATTTATATTGCACTTCAAAGTGAAATGGTACCGAAAAAAGAAAAGTAAAGCTTTTAATGAACAGCAGATGACTTTAAAACAATATCATTTGTTAATTCTACTTTTAGCCATACGATCTGTGGCACCATTAATGAATAATTTTGTTTACCTTTTTAAATTGTCTGAATACCAAGGCAATTTCTGGCTATTCCTGCATTGTTTTTTTAAAAACAGTAATGAGGGTGTCCAACAATATCAGATGAAGAAAAATTGCGAAGAAAGACGGAGACAAAATCTGCTGATTTGAAAAGAAAAGCGGACGATGCAATTGCTCCGTTGGCGGCGAAACGTGAAAAATTGAATCAGTATTTAGAATATATGAACAAAGAATATTCTCATTATGGATCATTAGAATTTTGAATCAGAAGTTGGCTGATCGGTAAATATATATTATCATCATGGAAAGATTAAGTTTCTAACATTGAATGAGTGGCCAGTAAAATTTTAAAACTTTCTAACTGGAATTGTAGAACATTGGATTCAATGTCGAACAGCAATGGGTAGAGTGCGGCACGAAGCCCCTTAATTTGTAAAAAAGAAAAAAAAAGTACATATACATTTAGTAATGATTTTTTAACAATCAAATATTCTTTTCGTGAGGAAAAAAGCGACTGAATTTACTAAAAAACATAATTTTGTTTTATGCGCTTAGTAAACCTGTGCTTGCATTATTTGATAAGAAATTTAAATTCAGTTTATAACTTTAACATTATATACTCTACACCTCCATCAGTAAAAGCTGGTCTACTTGATGTCGAAAGTTAGCTTGCAATATTTCTCCTGCTTGAAAACCACAAATTAACTTTTAAGATGTTAGAATTCAGAACATGATTTGACATGATAACGCTTGTAAAATTTTTATTGTAACCATATTATTTCTCAGATAACTTATTATCAATAATAAATATTCAAATTAAAGTGAAATAAAATGTAATGATTTGGCTAAATATAATTAATAAAAAATAATTTTATAATTATTTTTGTGATAGTATTTGATAAATTATTTTCCTTATAAAAACTAATATTCACTTTCTTCTCACAATTGCGGTGACATACTAAGAGGAAAACGTGTACTTTATTGAATGTGCAAAACATTGACCATGTCTTCGGAAAGAAAATTTTAAAAACAAAAGGAATGAAATGTTTTACACTAAAATAATCAAATAAATAATCGAGAAAGTTTAAAATTTAGCTGCATATGTTTTGAAAACTATATGAAATCTATTTCATTCAGCATTTTTATAGAACAGTGATTCTCAACTACTGTGCCGACAAATTTGAGAAGTGTATATGGTAAACATAATGCTTTTTAATTACGAGTAAGGTTTGTTTAAATTAAAGTACACTGTAGGAGAATTTTTTTTAAAATGTCTGTATTTGAATTAACGTAGAATGAAGAGGGAGAAATAAATTCGCTTTCTAATAATCGAGATTTAATTTTAAAATATTCGGAAAAATCAATTCATTTTGGATTAACATTAGATGTGATTATCCCATGATAGTCAAATATATATATATATATATATATATAATTACAATTTTCTACATCTTATTTGTGTGAATTCGGATTTTCATTATTAAGCAACATAAAAGTAAACAATATATATATATATATATATATAATAGTCAATTCCTACTTGGGTCAATAAAGAATTTTTTTATATTAGTTACTTTTTAATAAATAATTGAAATTAATATAAATATGTATATACAAATGACAGAGTCACAATATTAAGTGACAAAATAGAAAGCGATTTTCCTCGCAATTTTCCATTCTCCTTCTCGACATGTTTCTCAATTTTAAGGTTAGGCAAGAGAAGTGACCAACAACTAATGACAAAGATTTTAAGGAGAGAACCTAAACCTCAAAATTTCTCCAATTTTATTTTTTGAGAAAAATCCTTCTTTCAACCACTAATCCACAACTGCTAACTCACTTTCGAAGATCATTTGCCTATCAAATTTGAATAGCAAATTTAATAAATTTTATTATTGTGATCGACTTGATTATTATTAGTGTGTTTAAATATTCTAAGTGATAGTGGTGCATTGCATTAGATTATATTCCTTTGAAGAGGCCTATTTTACAATAGACTTCATACTGCTAGACATCGATAGGCGTAATTCCACTTTTCAAACTACTAACTACTATTTTAAACCTAAGTGAAGACATTATTATCCAATATAAAATGCTAAGTAGAGCTTTAATCTAGCCATTTACTGTGTTGTACAATAATTATAAAAATCGTTCAAGTATTATGGCACGTCTATTTTAATTAATTTGTTTTATTATTTCTGTTATACTGCTGGGTTGTGTTAAATTTCCATTTTGTGACAAGGTTTTTTTGGGGGGGGGAGCGGAGGTGAGGGGGATTGCAGTTTTTTACCGGATGATATCCTCATGATCTGGTTATAGCATGTTATAATCTTGATACTACTTCCACACCTCACGAACATATACATATGCATGCATAACAAATAGACACAATTATTTTGACCGCTTAATATAAATGGCGTTCTTACATGGAAATATATGAAAATATCGAACGTAGAATTCGTTCCTGTTTTTTAAACCATATTTAAATTACATTTTTTAATATAAATTGTGTTTTGTTCAAATTACAGGGAATTTGGGTTTTTACTTAATCGTCGATTTTCATTAACTTCTGAAATCCGCTACATATTAAAGAATTAATGTTAAAATATAAGCTAAATAATCCTCATCTCTCCGTGATAAGCAAATATTAGTTACAGTAATAATTACTGAAAACTATACTCTTACAAAGACTTAAACTTTCATAGTTATTTCAAAACATTTTCGAAAAATAAAAATTTTGTTAATAAATTAATTAAGAGCTTTCCACTTCATGATCTGTACATCGTAATGTTTTCAGAGTAGACCTTTCTTTCTTTTTATCACGGCACGTTTCTATTACCATCAAAATATATCGTAATCCTTGAGGCCCATTTGCTACCGAGAAAGCTGACCAGTCCGCCTCAGTTGTCAGTCATTACGTTTTAAAATAGACTATCT
Source organism: Argiope argentata (assembly GCA_026289955.1). NCBI lineage: Eukaryota > Metazoa > Arthropoda > Arachnida > Araneae > Araneidae > Argiope > Argiope argentata. Next base: position 3,970,318 of record JAOUZG010047196.1, read on the forward strand.
GGCCAAAAGTATCCCCTTAAAAAAGTGGTTCTGGCGGATGACGCAATTTGATGCGTAATCGAAAGCTATAAAAGCGTTTATAGTGGTTTGTCAAATTGTAAATTTGCAGAGGACTACAATAAAATTTTGCAACTATTAAATTCAAAATTTGGTGTGGAAATTAGCATTCTCAGTGATAACTTCATAAAAGTTTTTCCCGATTCAGCTAAAACCCACGAAGCAATACAAAAATTTTGTCAAGAAAACGAGTTTGAATATTTTATTATTCCCCCTAAATCTATTAGACCGGTCAAAATCGTAATCAACGGGTTGAACTCATTGATTACTTGAATGATGCCCTTACTATTGAACTCAAAAACGAGGATTTTCGGTCAATAAAGTTATTCGCCTATCCCAATATAAAACTAGGAAACCTCTCCCCATACTACTGGTAGAGTTCAATAAAAATGATAAAGTAAACGAAATTTATAACCCCACTAGTATAGACTTCCTAAAAATTAATGTTAAGCAATACAGAGGTCGTAACACAATTTCGCAGTGTTATAACTGCAATCTCTCTGGTCATGTGGCCAGTAATTGTGCCCTGGAACCACGGTGTATGAAATGTGGAAATGGTCATCAAACGAGGAACTGCCCGATTAAAGGAAAAGTTGCCGAACCTAAATGTATAAACTGTGACCAATTTGGCCATACTGCTGCGTACAAATATTCCCCAGCAGCCCCCAAAATCAAATGAAATGCCTCCACTAACTAGCTAAGCAAGTAACTCAAATTCAGACTTAAATGACGTATTTGACCTCATTAACGAAGTCATATCACTCTTCAAAACATTCCCCACCCATAAAAGCATTATCAGAGAAATTAAAAACACTGCAGACCCCTTGCAAAAATTATTTATGCTATTTAATTCGTTGACCCAAGATTCAACTCCTTAGAATTCTTAGTGCAAATGTTCTTAAATTTTACTAGCACTGCCTTAAGTAGTGGTTTCTCTGAAAAACCAGCAGCCAATAGCAAAGCTATCTTCTATCCTTAACCACGCCCCCTCTCATTCTCTGCAAGTCCATGTTTGTTCCAGTCCAAGTCAGTTACTTGTTTGCAGAGCCTCAGTCATCTTGCCAAGTCTGAGGAGGCCTACGGGGCTAGGTGCCTCGATAAATCTATTCATAAGGTGTCAGGTTGTAATTATGCGTTTGTGAGGCAATGAATAAGTCTAAGGAGCTGCATGTGTTTGATTGTGGCATTATAGTGGGATGCCACCTGTGTGAAATATTAGTTCGTGAAATTGCGGATATTCTACAGAAGCTTAAATCCACTATGAATGATGTAATTGTGAAGTGGAAACGTCGTGGCAGTGAAACTGCAGGAAAACGAACTGATAGGCTGGAAAAAATGTGTGAACGCAGCCACAAAACTCTGAAAAGGTGATGAAACAAAATCGCAAATCCTCGGTGGTGGAAATTTCTCAAGAGTTCCAAAGCTCATCAGGCGTTAGTGTTATCAGCAGGACTGTTTGTAAAGAGTTTTTTAAAAAAAAACTTGGGATTCCATGGTCGTGCACAAGCCGATTATCACTCCACAGAATGCGAAACATCGATTGCAATGGTGCAGAGCTCACCGTCATTGGACTGAGTGAAACTGTTCTTTGGAGTGAGGAATATCGCTTTACAGTCTGGCAGTCGGATGGACGTGTTAGGATCTCTCAGATGCTCGGCAAACATTGCTTTAGTGATTACATTGTGCCAAATGTTCCGATCTAAATCCCATAGAACATTTTAAAGAAAATTAGAGCGCAGATTTCATAGCCATCCTAATCGACCATCCTCACTGAAAGCACTCACTTCAGCTCTGTTGGACGCCTGGAAGTCAATTCCTATAGCCTCTGTTCAGTAAAGTGAAGCGAGAATTCTTTTGTAAACTGAAGTGAATTACTTCTGGTTGCGAGCGCCCTCTAGTCAAGAAAGAGGAGCGGCCTCTTGGAATAAAGAGTTGAGATTCGTCGGAAGCGGTGGTGTGTTTTCTGAGTAAAGTTTCTTTTTTAATTAATCAATGAGTATTCAGTGAAGAGATGAGTTGATGTGTGTATCCAACTGAGCTATCAACATTTGGTCCGTCGAGCAGAAGGATTTATTAATTGTGAGTGAGATTTATTTTGCAAAAATGTTTAAAAACTGCATAAAAGAGGATCTCAAGCAGATCGCGGAGGAGTTCTGCGATAGCGTGCCTTCAAATGCAAAGGTAAGCGAATTAAAAGAACTTATTTTGAAATCTAAATCATATGAAGATGATAAAGATTTTGTGATAAATTATGTTAACAGTGATGTGAGTGAAAGAAAATCTTTTGAAGAAAGAAGTATTAGGACTCTAGAAATTGAAAAAATTAAAATGGAACGAATTAAACTCGAATTAGAATTATCAAAAACCCAATCGTTCGTTAATAGCAACAAAAGCTTAAATGAATCCGAGAGTAATAAACATAATGCTTCATTAGATGCTTTAATTAAAAGCATTAAAACCTTAACAATTAACGTTCCAAGAAAACCAGAGTCATGGGGATTATTTTTTTCTTCTCTAGAGAGAGCCTTCGTGACAAAAGATGTACCCGAAACTCTGAAAGCAGAAATCCTTCTTAATTTACTGGGTGAGCGTGCATCTAATATTATTGTGTATATTAAAGATGAAGAAATTAAAAATTATGAGGTTGTGAAATCAATAGTTCTGAGAGAATTTGAACCTACTGCACAGGTTTGTTTAGAAAACTTTAGAAAAGCACAACGTTTAAATGAATCGCATGTGCAATTTGCTTCGCGTCTGACAACAAATTTTGAGTACTACTTAAAATTAAGAAAAGTTACAGAATTTGAGACTCTGAAACAATTGATTGTTTCAGACAAGATATTCCAAACTTTAGATAAAGAAACGGCAGCACATATAAGTATAAAACAAGATGAGAGTTGTATCACGCCATCGGAGCTTGCAAAACAATGTGATTTGTTTTTTGCTTCCCGTGGAAAATCTTTAAACGAAAGTAATTATTGTAAAGGCAATAGAAATACGGCGAAAGTATTCCTATCGGATTCAAAAACTACAAAATGTGCATCTAAGGTATTTTTCTCAGATGTGCGGAATTTAAATTGTGCATTTTTTAATGAGGCACATTTTTTGGCTAATTGTGAGTCTTATTTAAAATTAAGTGTTCAAGAACGTGTAGAATTTGTGAAAAATAAGAAACTTTGCTTTTGTTGTCTATATCCGCATTTAGTCTCGAATTGCAAATCAAGGGTTACTTGTTTTTGCAAACGGCGCCATCATAAGTCTTTGCATTTTCCGAGAATAAATAGTGCTGAAAGCGAGAGAGAATCACTTCCATCAATAAAAAATAAAAATGTAAAAAGCGTAGCTACAACGAGTAATTCTAACGAAACTGCTGATTCATCGACCTTGAACGCGAATGCAGAAGAGTTTGTTTATAATGAAAAAATATTTATGAGTAGCTATTCAAGCAAAAAGAATCAAGTGTTACTTTCGACTGCAGTATGTTTTCTGATTGATGAGACAGGAAATAAATGTGCAGTTAAATGTTTGCTAGATGTTGGAAGTGAATCTAGTTTTTTATCTAATGATTTAGTTCAGCATTTGCGATTAAAAAGAGAAAAAACTAATATTTTAGTTTCAGGAATTAATATATCCTTAAAAATAAAACACAAAGTGAATGTCTCGATTTGTAATGAGGATGACAGTTTTATTAGGAATTTGGATTTCCTGGTGGTTCCAAGAATTTCTGCTGGAAAAACGCCTTCGAATGCTATTGGCATTTCAGCATTAGATTTTTCTAATGTCAAATTAGCAGACAAACGATTCAATATTCCCGAGAGAGCTCAAATGTTGCTGGGAGCTGGAATTTTTTATGAGTTGCTGAAACCTGGCCAAATTCATATTAATAACTCTAATCTTATCCTTCAAAACACTGTTTTTGGATTTGTAGTATCGGGTACAATTCCAACAGAGGCGAAAAATGAGATTCACTACGGACTTATAAAGGAAGAAAATAATCTAGATAAAACACTTCGAAAATTTTGGGAAATTGAGAGTGTTGAGATTGAAAAACCTCAAAATAAAGAAACATTAATTTGTGAAAAACATTTCGTCAAAAACTTAACACGAGATAAATCTGGTAGATATGTGGTTAAAATGCCTCTAAAAGAGGATCCAAATACTTTAGGTAGTTCAAAACAAATTGCATCTAAAAAGCTAAATTCCTTATGGAATCGATTAGCAAGAGAGCCTGAGTATTTAAAGTTGTATTCAGATTTTTTAAAAGAATATCGACAGTTGGGTCATATGATTGAAACCCATGAGAGTAAGGAGGAAAGTGGATCATATTACATTCCTCACCTTGGGGTTTATAGAGGATTAGAGAAGAGTAAGTCAACACCCTTAAGAGTCGTATTTAATGCTTCTTCATTAACAACTGAAGGCAAATCTCTGAATTCTATACAATATAATGGAGGCGTCATACAGGAAGATCTGTTTTCAATTATGATACGATTTAGAAAACATATTTTTGCTTTTACTGCAGATATAAAAAAAAATGTATAGAGCAATTGCTATTCATCCTGATCAAAGAAAGTTACAAAAAATATTGTGGAAGGAAAGCCTTGAGGAACCTACCAAAACTTTCGAGTTGACTGCAGTTACATACGGAACAACAAGTGCGCCTTTTTTGGCAATGAGAACTTTAAAGCAACTTGCAATTGATGAAGGAAAGAAATACCCTGCAGCAGCAACTGTGTTAGAAAATGACTTCTACATGGATGATGTTCTTTCTGGTTCTGATTGTTTAGAATCTGCAAAAACACTCCAACGAGAGTTGATTGAGATATTGAGCAGCGGAATGATGACTTTGCATAAATGGTGCAGTAACACTGCTGAACTTGCAGTAAATAACGAATCCTACCCCTTTGCTTATGCAGAAGAAACCAAAGCACTTGGTGTAATTTGGAAATCTAAAGAGGACTGTTTTGCTTTCAAAGTGTCGAGTGAGGATTTCGGTGTGACAAAACGCCAAGTTTTATCTACCATAGCTCGTGTTTTTGATCCACTCGGTATTTTAGGTCCAGTGGTTACAAGAGCAAAAATATTTTTGCAACGGTTATGGTTACTGGAATTAAACTGGGACGATCCTCTCCTTACAAGAGAAAAAGACGAATGGTTACGATTTTCATCAGCTCTTCAATATATCAATGGTATTAGGGTTGACAGGTGTATATTACTTCCAAACTCAGATTTGATTGAAATACATGGCTTTGCGGATGCTAGCGAAGTCGCTTATGGAGCAGCGATTTACTGCAAATCGCATTCCAAAACTGGTGATGTGTGTGTAAAATTAATAACTAGTAAATCCAGAGTGTCGCCCTTAAAACGTCTGACAATTCCGAAATTGGAGCTTTGTGCAGCAGTTCTGCTTTCCAAATTAATAGTTCGAGTAATTTCCGCCCTCAAATTGGAAATAACCAGCACTTATCTGTGGTCTGATTCCATGATTGTGTTGTGTTGGCTACAAAAAGAACCTTGTCACTTAAAAACTTTTGTGGCAAACCGAGTTGCAACAATACAAGCATTAACCAAGGTGAACCAATGGCGACACGTATCTTCCCACAACAACCCAGCTGACTTGATTTCCAGAGGTGTGGATCCAGATAAGTTGGCCGAAAACTCTTTGTGGTGGGGTGGTCCTGAGTTCCTGACCGGTAGAGACTATCCAGACACGGACATTCCAGCATCCGTATTTCAAGATGACTTTTCGGATGAACTGACGAACACTATTAGTGGCAACTCTAGTTGTTTTTCTGTGTTTAGTAATGAAGCTTGTAATTTTGCTCATAATTTAATTAATTTAAGTAATAACTATTGTAGAATAATACGTATTTTAAGTTATATTTTAAGGTTTATAAGTAATTGTAAAAATAAGGTTGAAAGGAAAAAAGATGCATTAGACCCTAGTGAGTTAAAAGATGCTGAAATGTTTATATTAAAGTTGGTGCAAAGTGATTACTTTGCGAAAGATATCAATTCCCTTGAGAAAAAGGGTGAGGTAAGTAAAAATAGTCAATTAAGAAATTTGCATCCATTTTTGGATGAGAATGGTGTTATACGAGTTGGTGGAAGATTGTGTAACAGTGAGTTATGTACTGATAAAAAATACCCAATTGTATTACCTTCGAAAAGTAAAGTAACTCAAATGATATTGCAATATTATCATAAAATAAATTTGCATCTTGGAGCTCAATCCTTATTATTTCATGTGCGTCAAAAGTACTGGCCTTTAAACGGTCGGACAAATTGCAGAGAAGTCGTACATAAATGTGTAACTTGTTTTAAAGTAAAACCAGTAGCATGTGAGCAGTTAATGGGATCTCTTCCCAAGGAAAGAATTACAGCTAATTACCCCTTTAACTGTACTGGAGTAGATTTTACAGGTCTATTTTTGATTAAGTATAAAAATCAACGTAAGGGAAATTATCAAAAGGTTTATGTTTCGCTTTTTATATGTTTTGTAACGAAATGCATTCATTTAGAACTTGTTACTGAATTATCGTCCCAAGCGTTTGTTGCTACTTTGAAGAGATTTTTCGCTAGAAGAGGAAAATGCTCTAAAATATTCTCAGATAATGCTACTAATTTTGTTGTGAGCCATAAAGAGTTAAGGCGTTTACACAACATGGTAAAAAACCCTGACGACATTTTATCTGGTTATCTCAGTAGTGAAGGTATTGAATGGAGATTCTTACCGCCCAGAGTACCAAATTTCGGAGGTTTATGGGAAGCTGGGGTTAAGTCATTTAAACACCATTTTAAAAGAGTCGCTGGAAATTCAAAATTAACTTATGAAGAGTTTCTGACTTTAACAACACAAATAGAAGGGATTTTGATTTCTAGGCCTCTTACTCCTTTAACAACTGATGTGGATGATTTGAATGTCTTGACACCAGGTCATTTTCTTATAGGAAGACCAATTACTTCCATTGTAGAGCCAAATTTAATTCAAATACCAGATAATAGATTAAAAATTTGGCAAAAATTAACTAAAATGTCTCAAATTATCTGGAAAAAGTGGTCTAATGATTATCTTTCAAATTTGCAACAACGTGGGAAATGGTGTTTTGAGAAAAATAATGTTAAAATTGGTGATGTAGTTATTATCAAAGAAGATAATACGACTGTTTGTAATTGGCCATTGGGAAGAATTGTTGAGTTATTTCCAGGGAATGATAATAAAATTAGAATTGTAACTATTAAAACCCAAAAGGGTCTCTTTAAAATACCTATATCAAAGGTATGCTTATTGCCTATTGAAAAGTGATTAATCCTTGTGTATTGTATAAAATAGTTATCATTTTATTAGTTATCTTCTTTAAAGTATTATTTAACAGTGTAATGTTTAATATTATATTGTAATTTCAGTGTTAAAAATGTATCTTCTGTGATGTGATTATTAACAATTAGTTGAATGTAAACATGTCAACGGGCGGCGGAATGTTCAGTAAAGTGAAGCGAGAATTCTTTTGTAAACTGAAGTGAATTACTTCTGGTTGCGAGCGCCCTCTAGTCAAGAAAGAGGAGCGGCCTCTTGGAATAAAGAGTTGAGATTCGTCGGAAGCGGTGGTGTGTTTTCTGAGTAAAGTTTCTTTTTTAATTAATCAATGAGTATTCAGTGAAGAGATGAGTTGATGTGTGTATCCAACTGAGCTATCAACAGCCTCTTATCAAAAACTGGTGGAAAGTCTTCCCAGACGTGTGCAGGCTGTCATTACTGCAAAAGAAGGACTAACTTCGTATTAATATGTGCTTCAGTACGCTTTAAGTCTATGCCTCTGCGTGTCCGGATACTTTTGGCCAGATATTGTATAATTTCAAATCCTTTTCCACGCTTTAACTATATTGTTTGACATTTGTTTTTGAACTGCTATATTACTTATTTTTATAAATAGTTTCATTAATCTGTTTGAATAATTAAAATGTACTGACCAACTGTTAAGACACATTAGTTCAAACAAATTTTATACATAATTATTTAAGTTAACTTCAACTTCCAACCCAGCATAATAGTTTTTTGCGGAAAATATGAGGATTGTAGTTTTTTTTTTTTTTTCAATGGAAGGGGCGCCGTTGAACATATACCTGTCGATATACCGTCGCTTCCCATGTTGAAAGTTCCATTTACTCCACTCATGGTCTATCCCCCGTCCAAATCTAAGCGAAATAAAAGAACGTCAGAGGATCATTTTAAAAATTAAAAAGATTGAATAAACAATCTTTAAGGAGAAGGAGAAAAAAGAACAAAATGACAAAAATGTTACAAGGAAAATACTACATGTATATTTTCTCCACCGCTGCATCAGTGGAATCTATATCTTCTCTCTCAAGTATTAAAGTCTGAAAAGAGCTTATTCTTGGAAGGAGCGCCCTTTAAAGCGGAGTTTCTTAAATGAAATATCACACTATTATAAAAATTTCCATCTGGGACATCAAGTTGGAAGATAAACTTATTCGTGTTTGGCATTCGATTTTTATTCCAGTCTGCCTTTACCACTGCAAAGTGCGAATCAACACTCTTAGAATAATGTGCAGACATTAGACCGAAATATTATATTTTCATTATAATATTTAGAATTATAATTATTAAACCTAGCGTTAATTCACAAATTCAGATAATATTGGATTGTTCGAAATTTCACCGGTTTTCGATAGCTTGCTCTGATCGATGAAAATAAATAAATACTACTACCAAAGGTTGATAACAGTACCTTTATCTCTTTTGATTATCAGTATTGGTTTATATTTTTTTTAGAGTCAATGGAAATATGGAGAGCTAATAAGTACATTTTCAGCATTTTAATGTTTTTTGTTTATAACCTTAGGAACAAGAATGTTATTGAAACCTCTAAAAATATATAAACTTGTGGAGTCAGTGCTTCAAGCGGACAAGCAATGTACAGATGATTTCTGAAATTCAGATAGAATGAATTTCATGACTGTTAAAACAGGCTATATTCAAGTAGACCATCCACTCTTGATGGCGACCAAATCAAAGCTCTGACTACAAATTCGGGAAATAGAAAAGAGGCTAGTAATGTTGGCTACTTATGAATATTTGCTTCAAAGTCTAAGCACCCTAAAAATAAAGATAAAACTTGGTCTCCATTAGCAATTTATTTCTTAAACACAACGGAAATGACTGATTTAAAAAAAAAACATAAGTCAAGAATAGAAACGAAAAATAAATAAACAAATAAGATTCATTTTGTTAACGAAAATGGTGATAAAGTTATTTGACAGAGCCGGCATTAATCACACTAAAGATCAGTATCAATTCCCAGGAAGTTTCACTCTATTGGTTGTTGTTTCTAATGGCACTTGCCATGATCAAGCTCGCTGACACAGTCAACGATTTTAAGCCGAGGGGTGAATCTCTTGTTTTAGGTAGCGCCACGAGTATGTCTTAGCTACTCACGCATCACATTGGCTTGCACGTGCCCTTTTTACAGGGAGGCACATTCACATATCTCACAGATGAACAACCATGACCGAGCCGGGATTCGAACTCTGATCACGGAAAAGACCTCTGGGCCAGGACGTCGGACTCCATTGGTGGTGGTGGTAGGGATTAAAAGGGAATTCGTTTATTACAAGCGCCATCTAACCGAAAAATTAATTCGGTTAAATGTAGTAATCATTTGAACAATTGAAATAAAGCTATTAACAAGAAGCAAGCAAAGTAGCCATTCGTCAGAAGATTCTCGAGTGCGAGAATTTTGGCGAAACTTCTATTGATCATCGAGGTAAGTTGTTTCTTATTGAATATACCATATCTCATCACGGAAGGAATATAAGCAGAAGCGCATAGTACATAATGCATTAATACACGAAGGATTTTTTTTTCTTTGAAGCATTAATCCCCCTTGAGTTCTCCTTACGGACTTTGTGCTATTGCAGTTTTTTTTTTTAATGAATTACTATTTGTGCGTGTGATGTTAATTACTACAAGTACTGTCTTTCTATATTTTTCGACCATTTTATTATTTGTAATTTCTTATTGAATAAAGAAGCATTATTCGTTATCCAGCTTGCTGGGTTTTGTCACCGTATATTCTTAGAATAAATTTTCCGTAATAATATTCATTGGCTATTTTTTTAAACTTCATAAGAACCAGCAAATGGATGAGTAAGAAATTTTCAAAGGGCTTACTGATAAGCCCTTTTGAAAATTTCTTACGACATACGCACGATCTCTAAAATGTCTCATGAACCAATTCAAATTCTTTGAGATTTTATATAATATATAAAAACTTGTAGAATTCAAATTTTTGTATACATACAGGAGTTATTTTGAAATTAAGGTGTATATACATCCTTTCATATCAAATACTGGGCCCATTTTCTGACAAATTCAATAATTTTGCGTTATTATATGCATTCTTTTTGTAGTTCCTTTCTCAAATAAATTTAATGTCATCTTTTGATTGAAAATGGTTCGAGTAACTGACAGAAAAAATCATACTGCTTTCAAATAATTATAGAGTACAGTCGTCAACAAAATTAATGGAACACCTCTATAACTTTGCTATTTATTGACAACATTAATTCGAAAATGAATATTCAGGCTAAAGATTTGATCCACCTAAATTACGTTTAAAGAATTTTTTGGAATATCCGTGAAATAAAACGTAAGAAATAACATCTGCTTTTACAATTCTGAGATTTACTTAATATATGGTTATTAATAGGTTGGCTCTATTCAGGTGGAGTGTTAAGTAAACCAAATTAGTATACATAATTAACTACAGATAATCTCAGAACGAAATTTGATACACATATAGAAAAAAGTATCCTGGATCGAATTATTAAAAACTCTCAATTTCTGCAATGGGAAAATCCTAATATATTAATTAATTCATCGTTTTAACCAATTTTTCGAACTGTCTTCTCCAGCAGTTTCCGTCAACATCCATTTTGTGAAGATACGATAGTAAAAAGTGAAGTTACAAAGGTGTCACATTATTTTTGTTGGCTATTGTTCCTGGAATATTTATCAAAAGTCATTAATTGTTATTAAATGTTATGGGTATAATTATAACTTTAAAATAAACGAACACTGAAATTTAATATGCTCTTTTTATGATGTTCTTAATGCCCTCGAAATTTCAAATTAATAAGTTATTACTTATATATATATATATATAAGGTCCATGGTCGCTTTAACGAGCTGAAAAATTATACTCATCTAATAACAAATTTCTATTTCCACTTTTCTAAAAAATGTTTATTTCTAATTAAATAGGTAATGAAACTTAAGAACATATTGGCGACTTATCAAATTATATCGACCATGGTATCATGGTACAACGATACATGCCTGTTTAGATAAGAGATTTTCGGGCAAAGATGGGGATAACCAGAAAGTTTTACGGGCAAAAGAGCGACCCTCAAATAAGATATAGAATCTTGCAATCAGATGATCAAGAATAACATAAGATTTAAAACAACAAAGTCGCGAATGCAGTGTATTTTCTTATGAGAAGAGTTGATAGCTATGTGTTTGAATTTCTACCGATTATAGATATAATCAATTAGCATATGTTATTTGCAGGCATTATTTCAATTATTGTTGTGTTATGCAGTCCAGTGTTTTGGACAAACGGTGCATTTTCGTGGTGTGAATTAATCGTGCTGTCCAGTACATATAAGCAAGTACCATAACAGTTCTGTTAAGTTAAAACGCTATTTCGAGAAGCTTGAAAAACTTAATACCATTACAAGATTAGCAGACATGTTAATAAGAAATCACAGATTACTTTTTCATCTAATTTTCCTTATAAAGCACAGACGTACTGAACGGTACCTATGACTGCAGACGAGGCCGAATAAGTACCTTCAAAATTGAAAAAAAGTGTGTGTGTGTGGTACCTATTTGCAAAGTAGCATGGACAGTAAAGGTTCAAGAGTTAATCGTTGTTCTCAACTGAGAATTATCAAACTCAAACACACTCCTTTAACATTTAGAAAATAAATTTTTGTTATTGAAGTGTAAAAATATACTGAATGTGCTTATAAGCATTTTACCTTAATCATATTCATACATTTCATACTATTTAATGTCAAATAGGGTCGGATATTATATTCTTTGATTTAACAGAAATAAAAAATAACATAATATCAAGCATCAAGACATTTGGTCGAGTTAAATATACAGTGGTTTTAAGCAATATTTTGTAAAAAATGTTCAATCGAAACTTTTAAATCTAGATCCTGGCGATACCCAAATGATACTGAAAATGTTTGCAACGAAATTCGCCGCAGTACTTTTTGCTTTCTCTTCCACTAAGAAAATGCAACTTCCACATTTATCAAAAAGAATCTCAACTAATTAAAATACGTAAAACTTCTGCTATTATTAAGAAAACAATAATTGGAAAAAAAAGGTAAGGCAAGAAGAAATAAGTCTGTACTTAACTGCTGTTGAATGTAGAATAGTTACTGAAACACATTTCATTGGAGTGTTTGGAAATGCGCCTCATGTATTAACTTTAAGACCAACTAAAAAAGTTAGATTTTTAATAAATTTAAAATCAGAAGATAAAATTATGTTTTACTATCATTATTAAATTTAAATACTAATAAAAATGTATACAAAATACATCTCAGCATTTTACAATGAAAATAAGTTATTTTTAAAGTATTACATTTCGTGTAAAAATTTGAAAGTTATTCCAATAAATACAAAGCATTTACATTTCAAACAAGAAAATGTTGCCATTTAGAAAATTATGACGACACGAAAACTTGTTCCGAAACTAATTTTCGAACAAGAGATTTGAATGAACGAAGAAAATGAATCAAAAATGCAAATTTTTGTCAAAGCCATGCAGCATCTGTTATAAAATTTTTGCTGAGATTTCGATATGTCGCTATAGCTAATCAGAATATCTTGACAGTTAGTCACCAGATCGAGCTTTCGTAGTTGAATTGTTTTACCAAAACAATGATTCCGCACAGGTTGCTCTGCAAAAATATCGGACTTTGAATGGGATATGATAAGGTCCATTGACTATTAAAAATCTTCGATTAATGATAGCTAAATTTGAAGAAAGAGGTTTGTTCCGGATGAGGAAGAAAATCTGTTACCGCAGAAGCATTAGAGAAAGTTGCGCTAAAGAAGACAGAGCTTCGAATGTACCGGTGTCCGAAGTATGTCAGATGCATTGGATATGCCTCGTACAACTGTCCAGATCATGCGGAGTATCCTCCAATATTATCCGTACAAGCTTCAACTTGTGCAGAGGCTGCTTCCAAATGATTTCGACATCGATTCTAACATCAGTTTCTTGCTCGATTAGAGGTTGATTCAGAATGGCTATGGAATATTCTCTGGACAAATGATGCTCATTTGTATTTGGACAGTTTGGTGAATACTGCCGAATTTGGGATCGAGAAAATCCACACTCAATCTTGCAAGTTCCTTTGCAGTCACTAAAAGTAGCGGTGTGATGTGGGTTTTCTGCATCATTTATTCTCGGAATTAAGTACGAGAGGTCCGGTATCATACTTGATCACCGGATAGCGATATGGATCACTTCAGAATAAAATGGTTCAGAATTTGCACGTATTTAATGTCTTTCGAGCACAATTTTCATGCAAGATGGCGCTCCTCCACACATTAACCGTTTAGTAAAGGACGTTTTCCATAATCATTTTACAGAAGAACGTGTAATAAAGTCGTCACTTTCGTGATCTGTGTCCCCCCCGGCCTCCAGACCTAAATCCCTGTGACTTTTGGCTTTGGGGACATTTAAAACATCTGGTAAATCGTGATAATCCAAAAACTTTACCTGATTGAAAAAGCAGCATCTCGCAATATGTTATTACTATGGTGGATGGTAGCGGGAAACGATGGCCGTCATGTTGAACATGGTTTGTTGTAATTAAATTTGTCAAAAATATTTGAAAAACTGCCCGTGGAGTAAAATTTTGAACTTTTTTTTTTTAATTATCTGCTCCAATTTCCATCCTATTCATTATGTCCTATACAAATTTTTATAGCCTTCTGAGCAATAGTTTCGCCTGTAGACAACTTTAAAGTAGGGTCGTTTAATTGTGGACACCCTGTATGGAACACATTTCAAACAAGTAAACGTGCCCATTTAGGCGTAATATGTAAATGAAAAAGGGTAGATTGAAGCTTTTATCTTATAAATAACAAATCTAATGCGAAAGAAAATGAAAAATCTCAGCTCATCGATTAATGGGAATAGAGACCGAAATTAGTTAAGTCATTTGGATATGGAGGGGGATGAAATACGTATAAAAAAACATTCTCAAGTAATGAAATTACACGACTGAGCTTTAAAAGTTCGTAAGACCAACAGAGTTGCATACAACTCTATTTATCAGATTTAGAATTTGTGAGGCAAGTGATAGTTTGGGATGCCCAATGGCTACCGGCTGCTTTTTCTGTCTTGAGAGTCCTGATTGAAAATATAATTGTCAAAATTTCAGATAAAAAAAAATTCTTTCTCGAACATCTCTGAGGTGTCCTTAATAATGAAAGGCAGCTTTTAGTTCAGGGACAAAGGATCTTTTGGATTTTTTTTTTGAAAGTTGAATTTAATAAGTAATGGATCTTTCCAAAAAAATTATATTATGAAATTTTGGTTCCAAAGGACAAATTTATAGATATGTAAATTAATAACACTGAAATCATATAGAACACTAGTTGAATATTCTAGTAAGACATATCTTTTACAATGAGAGGCACTTCTCTTCAGTTGCCGAACTGCTGTGAATGTTGCAAAACCGATTTTGATCCAAGTGAAAAATTAATACTGTACAGGAAGTTTGAATTCATTATAATAAATAATGGGAGTAAAAGATTTGCAAGCATAGAATTCTGAATTATTATCATGTATATATTTTTATTTTCATTATTTTAAAAATTTACCACAGACAAAATTTGCATCTTTTGTTTAGTTTTATATCAGAAATAAAATTCCCATTAATTATGTTTTGCTTATTTATATTATTAGTAGTTCAACTATATAACAATATTAAAATACATTTCATTCTTCTGAGTTTAAATTTAATAAAAATCTAAACTATCTTTAACTTTTGAAGCATAAGTGCTAGAGACATTTATTTTAGGGTGGCCTTTATGAGATGACCAGTAATCAATCCTATTTATGTAACAGAAAGAAATAGTAATAATTTTTTTTCCAATTCATATTTAGCATGATTTAATTTTCATAACAAAGCATTTAAATAAGTTATTGGTTACATAACTGTTTTTTTTGTGAAATGTTATTATTAGATATATGCTTTTTTTAATCATAAAAATTAAACTATTCATCAAAAGTAGAAATCCAATTTAATGAATGAGCTTTGCATGCACTGTGTAATATTCAGATTACTGTTGCAAAAACTCTAATCGGTTAGATAAACATTTTTATTGCCAGTAAGTGCTCACTAACAATGAATTTTAAATTTGACAATACTTTATACAATGAACCAATTGCTGACTTTAAAATTATTTGCAATACATAAGCTTTACAGAGGCTTTGGTTATTCGTGAAACATTTCATATACAAATCCACAAACGTAAATATTTTCATATCAGAAACTGCCTACACAACAGCTGCATTTCAGAAAGATGGCAAAAATATAAAGGGTTTTTATAATTCATGTGTTTGTATATAACATGCAAATAACCCATATTATCTTACAATAAGGTGAAATTTTATTTACATAAGTAATAACACAACTAGAACACATTATTTACATAATTCAAGTTTAACATAATGGTCCCCCTTAAAAATAATCTAAGTAATAAATAACATAGCAAAACAAAAAAAATTAAAGTAAAAAAAATTCTTTTTGCCATCTGAATGCTAAAAAGATATGCTATTTAAAAATCTTAGGAACAAAATATACAGATGAAATTAAGAGTTGAAAAGCTCAAGGTTTAAGCACTTTAATTGTTGACAATGCATTTCTACTCAAAATACAAAATTTTAACATTTTTACACTTTAGCAACCTGAGTATGCAATTGTATTTACATATTTAAACAAATGGCATTTATTTAAAACATAGTGAAATGAGTAAATTTTGCAAAAAATACTATTTACAAAAATTTAAAATATGCAAGTACAACAAACCAGCTTATTTTTTCCCCACATCTGTAAATAAAAAGAAAAAAAAAAAGACTCAATGACAATTTTTAATCAAATAATAAATGAAAATATGTTATTAAACAAGGCATGCTAACCCTCCCCCCACATTTATAAAGCTAAAATCTGAGTAATACAGTATATTATTCAGTTACATATTTTCTTTAATTTATTTGAACTACAAATGACAACTAAATTCATAAGAATATAAAGAAAGTCAAAATCTTCTCAGAGGAAAAATATCAAACCAGAAAATCATTAAAGTTTTTACTTGGGCCATTTTCTTCTTGGTAAACAAATAATAACGAAATTAAAGTAATATTTTAAAGTGTTATGGCACATTTACAACCACACATAAATTAAACATTATCTCTCAAATTACTCAGGTTGATAATTTTTAGACGAGCAATTAATATAGTCACATTTACTTCAATGTATCAAACATTTTCTAACAAGCAATTTCAGATTCCGATAATGCAAATAATGAAATAGGCATGTGCACATAACATACTAGGACAAGAGTTACATGTTTTATTTTGTAAAATGCAAATAAACGAAAGGGGAGGGGAACAACATTTAATGCTGATTTTTCGTTGCTTATTTCAAGTTAAATACACAAATTATGCTTTCAAATATCCCAATTTAAACTTGTTAAAACTTGGATGAAATTCATTTACAAATGCAGTATATTTAAATGAGAAAGTTACCTATAAACTAAAAACTAGAATTGGGATGTACATATGAATGAAAGAATTTTAGTTTTCAGTAACTAGAAATCAAATGAAAATTATATATAAAAATCAATACTGTCAAAGATTTCCATGTTGTCATACAGGAATTCACTATTTTTAAAAAATAATGATAATTGAATAAATATTAAATGTTAATGGAATATGAAACATTTACAATAATGGTCTACTATACAAGATTTAATTACTTCTATAAAAATGAACTATTTTATAACAACACCTTTTATTTATGATGATTCCAATTATTTTTATTATCACTTATTTTCAATTATTGCAGACTAAATCTTGAAAGATCAAAAGGCACTGATACAGAATAAGGAATACACCATATTTTGAAGTCCATATGATTTGAATTGTTAAAAAAATTTCAGGAAAAAAGCACATGGAAAAATAATTTTAGACTTATTAAGCAGTTTTTTTAAATATATTTTTGAATCTCCCATTGATGATGCATCAAAGTAGCATTTCAACTTTGGTGACAGTTGGAGATTAAAATTACAAAATCTTGGGACATATTTAAAGTTTTCTTTCTTCAGAGCTAGTCAATCGATAATTATCTTTGGCCATATTATTCACAAGTGAATAAATATGGCATTTATCACTTCTCTTACAAATAACATATATAACATATTTCCCACAACTTCTGACAATGAAGTATTTAAAAAATACGCTGGACAAACTTTCCATCAATTACTTTTCCTAACCAACCCATCAGACTATCAACAGTTAACAATCTTTGGTCATCATATACACAAAAGTAATCAACTATCATTAACAATAACAAACTTAAAAAATCAAGCAATGAAGGTAGTTTAAGTCCAATAAAAAACACTACACAATTTTGTACAACATTAGAAAAATTGCATTTCCTTTCAACAGTCCCAAGATAACACTTTATATAAGTTGGTTTAAAGATTCCAGTTTTCTGCTTTCAGTCTGAAACATCATAATATTAATAAATACAAAAATAAACAAGTCGATGAGTATTTGTCTTTGGCAAGTTGCATAGCATTTTATTTAGACCGTGTATAATGGCAGTTTTGCTGACTTAGATAAGCTAATAAAGGAAGTCATTGTTAATTTATTGCTCAATTGTTTTGTGCATTATATTTTGTGCTTCACTATTCAAGCACTATAAATATAACCAGTAAATCATTAAGAGAAAGATTTACACATAGACATACACAAACAAAGATATATTGAAAAGAAAAAAAAAACCCTCAACATCAACTCACAGTATTAAAGGCAACACAAAATTCCCTTCACTTCAGTGATAATGATTTTGTGAAAACATAGAGGAAAGAACTATAATTTGAAGCAACTGGGGTGACCCTTGAGTGGTAACTGAGATGAATACATTCATAATTAAGACGACACCGATTTTTAAAAAGAAATCAGATTTGTTTACAAATTACACAACTCTATCATAGTATAGTTTAAAAAGTATATAGCAAGCATGTCATACCCAAAAGTCACTTTTAAAGTGGTCTTAAGGAAGGTCTTGCAAACAGAATAATGTGTGAAAAGATTTTAGATACAAATATAGGGTTACCCTCCCTGCAAAAATAAAACGGAATTAAAAGAAGTAAACAGTAAATTCTTTCCTAAATAGGAAAACTGTCACCTTGATGGATAGGTCACATGGTCTGTTGATGGTATGAATAATTTGCCTGTTGGCCGGGGGGGGGGGGAATCTAAAACACGTTCCAGAAATGTAAGATATAAGCTGAATGGTAACAACTTTCAACAGCCTTTGAAATTCAGAAAATTACATTACTTATATGTTACATGTACTTATATATTATACTTACATGTTACTTATAAAAAAAATGCAATACCTTGATAAAAATTTCTTTCAGAGCTCTTATTATCTATTTTGACAAGTCTCAAATGTATTGAAAACATGAAACTGAATTTTAAACATGGGAATAACTTCAAAGACAAATTTTTGAGCATTTAGCAAATATTTCTATTATTCAGCCACAGCAATTTCACTAAATTTTGTCCAGAAATAGAATATACAATGGATCTTAATTATTTTCAATATGAATGGTTATTTTTTAGGGGGAGAAAAAAATCAAATGAAAAGAAGTAAACAGTAAATTCCATTGAAATTTACCAATTTACTTAAAAGTTCAAAAAAAAAAAAGTCCAAAAATAATTTAAATCCAAGAATAAATTTTCACTTCGGATATTAAGAAGATACAGCGTTTTTAAACAATGATCTATTATCAGAAGTTGCAAACCATTCATAGAATAAGTGCAAAATTATAATTAAAGCTTTTATAGCCTGTTCAGTATTTATATAAAGATGCATTGAGAGTACTGAGATAGACATGCTTGCTTCTCTATTTAATTATTTCTAACCTAATAAATGCTAATTAGTTAAATTATATTCATATAATTTGTAAACAAAATTAGGGGTACTAAATGTATCTCTTTTATTAATGTGGTAAAAATCGAAATTTTTCTACAAATGTTTAAAAAGTATATTAATTGACCTACAACTAATAGTATTTTATTAACAGGGCTTCATTAAAAAATCACAAACTTCTTTATAATTTAAAGGCAACATTTCTGAATATTTCATACTATAACAGATAACATAAAACTACAAGATAATAAGAGAGCACAATAAGGTAGGTAACTCATAATTTACATTTTGCTTCATTTGAATTGCATTTTATATTAAAGTGTATGATATATATATTGTTCAAGTTAATTTTCCTCGAAGTGGTTTATAGCAATATTTAGAAGATTCGGGGGTTCACAAAATAATAATAATAAACGATTTTCAGTACTTAATATTAAGTGGTTTAACAAAAAAAGAGCTCATGAATTTTAATCTATTAAAATTGTAATAATTCCATTTCCTTATGTTATCTTTGATTACTTAATTCTACAAAAATAGTGCCTAGAAGGCTGTTTTATGTAATCAAATAATAATTACAATCTAAATATCTATTTATAGAAATACAAAAACATATAAGCTAAGCATCCCAGGTCTTTCAATATATAAGGTTGATACACATTTTTTTTAAGTGTGCGTGCAAGGAAGAGGGGTAGGGGGGCCTTCACATTTCAACTTAAACTTAAAGAATGATATTTACACAATTTCTCAATATTATGGAAAACTAAATAGTAAGAATCTGAGGCACCGTTTATGCAGGCAGCAACTTTGTATTAAATCAGTAAACTTAGTTCACCTATCAACACAGTCAAATGCCATATACAGTATCATGCAATTTTTCTTTTCTCTTATTATAAAATGCAGCTCGATTTTTCATTATTATGATGCAACTATTAAAAAAAATCTTAACAAAATTTAATTTGTCGATAAACATCAACAGATGATTATACCAATTACTATCTAATTTATAAACAAATATTTATATGTTAAAATAAACAACATTCATTTGAACTACAAAGTTAAACCTTAGTTTAATTTCAGATTTGATTAGTTTTTTTAATAAATGAAACCATAGCATATATACTTTAATTGGAATACCTATTATTCTGTCCTGTTACCTCAAGAGAAAGTAATCAGTAAATAATTAATCATATTAAACACACTGCATGATACACTAGTCTCCTTTGGCATTCTCATTAAAAAAAACTTCAAACATATATTTATAAGGGAAAAATTATAATTTCAAAGATATAATTTTATGACACAATGATTGCACGTTTAATATACATAAACACACACAAAAGAAAATAAATAAAACAAAAATTTACAGCTCACAACACATTTTTGTTCTTTGTCTTAAATAAAATCTTACTCTCACTTAGCATCTATTCTCAAACCTTGCAAAAAGCAAAATTGAGTCATAATAAAAAAGCATTCTCACACTTTCCCAATCAAAGCTAATAATAATGATCATTCTAGTTAATAAATAATTACAGGAAAATTTATGACCAAATTCTTTTTATAAAAAGCAATTATAAAACGGCAATCTATAATTTTTAAAAAATCTTCATAAAAAGACAATGTTTAAGCTTCCATAATTAATCTAAATCAATATACTAAAAAGACACATACTTCCTATGCTCTACTAAACAAGGCCTTTTTCCCCCTTCATTTTATATGAAAAAGGAAATATTATTTGAGAAAAATGTCAGCTTCTTGCAAGGAATCTTTCCTTTGTTTTAAATATTCATAAATTTCGTACTTATTAAGTACATACAATATTTTACAGCAGGAACAAATTAAAAACCAACACATAATCACAAATGAAGCAATAAATATGAATGGAAATAACATTCACCTTATTTACTTGGCACAAGAATTTAAATATTAAAGAAATGAAATGCCATAAAGTAAAATTCATCTGGCATTTTGAGTATTAAAATATCTCACTAAAATTCTGCAAAAATACAACCGGGATTTTTGAGATGTATTAAAGCAAAAACTGAAATCACAATTAAACTGTCACAGAAGAACTTTTACATTAATGAAATATAAATATACAGTAAATGAGTACTGCTCTAATATATGTTGATAGTTTTAATGTACAAATTTCAAATAAAAATATGAACTGAAGTGAATTTGATGGCGAAAAAGCAGACAAACAACAATGATCAGTCTATACTACATTAGATGTTTATGCACACACATGACAAAATGAAACGGAGAATTTACTACACAACCACACACTTTGTACAATACATCTGACCTTTCACAGGTATGAGAGTGAATGAGGGTAACCCGTTAATTTCTTTATAAAAGTCATATAAGATTTTTTTCATATAGACTTTGCGCAGGATGGGATTTCATCTTAGATGAACATTCTTTGACAATTCTACATCAAATTACTTCCGGTTGATGCATAAAATGCTATCGGAATATCACACGCAAACATACAAACCAGAAGCATAAATATTACTCAGCATCGTGCGCCCAATCGGATGAAGCTCTGTTTCTTTTCCACATTCAAAGTCACAAATCAGACGAATTAATTTGAGAAGTTTTCTCTCCTGATCCTCCTTCTGACTGATTTGTGTTAGATGCAACAGAAGATGGGGAAAGGGAAAAGGATGATGGTTGAAATGAAAACTGACTACTCTCTTGACCAGAACTATAGAATGAGGAAGACTGACTAAATGGGTGAAATGAAGACACTGATGGTTGTGGTACCGGCCATGCTCTAGGAGCTGGTGGTTGCATATCTGTCAATGACGATGGGTTTCCAGTAAGATGAGGAGACATAGGATACATATGAGACATGTGCTGTAAATGAGAAGGAAGAACATGTTCCTGGCCATGCTGAAGGGGATGAAGTGGTTGAGGATGCTGAATGTGAGATACTGGTTTATGAGCAGAAAAATTCGAGAATGCTTGAAAATCAGAGCTAGGCATTGGTTGTGGAAAATTTGGAAAGTGATTCTCTGGAAGATGATGATCTGACAACTGGGAATGATGGAACTGTTGAGAAGTTTCTATCATTTGAGGTTGTAACGAATGGCTTGGTGACATCAATGGATGCTCAAGTTGGGATTTTTTGGTGGCTGCTTTATTTGTGGATTTTCTTTTACGGGTTGTCAATTGCTGATTTTGAGAAGCAGCATGGGTTGAATGTGGAGTAGAAGCAGCCAATCGCGGGTTCTGGGAAGAATGAGAAGTATATTGTAATGCCTGCTCATTATGCTGTTTTGTATGCATTTCATGTAAGTTTGATTGAGAAACTGGATGATGCTGATAAGTCTGATCAGAATTCTGATATTGCTGGGGGGAAACAACAGATGACATAGAAGTTGCCTGAGATACAGGGAAATTTGTTTGTGAATGAGATGGAGAAGGTTTTAACCCATACAAATTTTGAGATGCATTCAATTGTTGCACAGTAGAATCTGCCTTAGCTGATGGTTGAGGTGATTTACACAAAGGTTGAGATGACTGTACAGTATTATGTGTCATTTGAGTTTGCAGATTGGATGTGGAAGTAATATTTTTTGGATTATTAAATGTATTTTTTTGAGGTAATGTATCTGACACATTTGATTGTTCTACAGGAGAAATCTGTAGATTTGGGTTTAGCTTATTAGATATAGATGCTAAGGAGTCTGGCAGCGATGGAGTATTAGTTTTTGAAGGTTCAGTCAATGATATAGAAATGTCTTTGGAATTTTGGAGTATTTCTGAAACACTTGGTGTTTGAACTGGTGTAGCAGCATTAGATGGTTGACTTGATTCAAGACCAGCACTTGATGAATCATCTGTTTGTTTTGTAGGAGAATTTATATTTGATTCACACATGCTTTCTAAAAAGTCAGAATTTTTTGGATGTTGGAGAGGAATTGTCTGACGTAATTTGTGAGACTGGATGTTTGATTGAGTAGATGTAGGCTGTGTTATAGTTATTTGAGGTCGAACATTTTTCCCTGTAAGTAGAGGAGTAATCTGCACTTTAGAAGAACTTTTTTGAAAAGGTTTCCTTTTCCCCTGTTGTGGTTGAAGAAGCATTTGCTGCACACGTACAGGCTGAGCCAACTGAGGTGCAAATTTTTGTCGATTTTGCTGATTTGCAGGATTTACTGGCATTATAGTGATTTGTTTATTTTTTGAAAGAACCTGAGGGATTTCACATTTCTCTTTTGCACTTGATAGGGGTAATGCATTTTGAGAAGGAGAAACCTTTTTAATAGTAATTTGTTTTCCAGGTAACATTGCAGATTGAAAACTACCATCTGCTTTATCTTGATCATTACTACCTGTATCACTTTCTGATGAGTTTGTAGAAGCATTTGAAGCAGTAGCACTCTTTCGAATTGAGGGTTCATCATCATCACTTAAGTCAATCACTTCAGGAGCAGAACTACGAGCTGAACTCTGAGCAGTACTGCCAGCAGCATTTCGAGGACCTAAATATCTAACAGTTCCGCCACATTGAAGAGTCTGTTTAATGATCTAAAATCAAAAGTGATTATATATTACTTAAATTCAAAAATACAAACTGGCCCAATTGCAAAAAAAAAAAAAAAAAAAAACCTTAGAACTATTCTGGCAATTTAAACCATAAAATTAAATAAAAGGCAATATTTGGAATGAAACATGGTTCTTCAAAAGTTAGGATGAAACAAGTTAGTCATATTTACATGTACATCAACTTTATAGAGTTCTGAGCTTACATCTATTTTCAATGCCATGTAAAAAGCTACAATACAAATTTAGAAAGTACCAACTTCAATAAAAATATTACTCATATATTGAAAAACGTGGAACCTTATGCATTTTCCCACAAAGAATCCAACATTTTGTGTAAATTATTATGAACTTGAGTCAGTTCAGAGCACTAAAATTAGAAGAAAATAACTATTTCAAATTTTAGAATAAGAAAAATTATTTAAATAAAATTATTCAAAATAATTTAGTTAATCAGGCCAAGGAAAATTTTTATTCTCTCTTAAATTATGTTTTAAATTACTTGACCAGATATAATCTCAATGTAAAAGGCTGATTAGTTTTACCAGGCATTGATATATTTAACTAATGCTGCTTTCTACCCACATATACAGTCAAACATCGATAATTCGGACTTCTATTATTCGGACTTTTTCTGAAATGTTAATGTTTTATTCGTTTCTGCTTTTGTTGAGTAATAATAGTTGGCGCCCCTATAAAATCAAAATATTTTTCGGAAAATTTTATTTTAACGAACCAATAATATTGCTTGTTACTTTTTTCCTCTGTAAAACCGGTTGAAATACCGTAAGTAGTAACTTATTGCTTGATTCGGATCGTTCTGTTCGAACCTTTTTCGTTCGCTCTCCTTCTAAGGGATATTTTCATAGTATCGGCGTAGACCGTTAGTTTTTCTGGCTGTTTGTTTCCCCGCGCCCCGTACTTATCTTCAGCTAGTCTAGTCTAGCGATGCAGAAATCTTAAATAATGCTTTAAATGCAGAAAAGTGTAGTGATGAAAATGAAGAAATGAGTGACAATAAACAACATGAAGAAGAAAAAATTCCTACAGAGGATTTAATTGGCATCCTAGATAAAGCGACAACAGGTCTTGAACAACGGGATTTCATAACTGAACATGAAATTATGACTGTATATAAAATCCGTGAAAAACTAATTTCGCACAAACCTAAATATAAACAACTAACATTATTAGATATGATGAAGTAATAAAGATGTTTTCTTTGAGTAAATAATATTATCATTGCTTTACCATTCTTTTAATTAGCATTTTCAACTATTGTTTAATCTTTGAAATTATAAAGTTGTGCATTGTTTTATATCGTCATACTAACGATGTACGTTAATTATTTTTTATTTAAATATACCCAAATTTCGCAATTTCTATAATTCGGAAATTTCCGTAATTCGGAATTGCCGTGGTCCCGGCGATTCCGAATTATCGATGTTTGACTGTATATATA
>JAOUZG010047196.1:3995771-4014105 GCA_026289955.1 Argiope argentata
AATAAATTTTAATGATTGCTTACTGTCACTATTTATGTAAAATATCATAATTTTTATTTTTCAGGAAATAAAACAAGAAAACGTTCGACTTAAAAGTGTAAAACACACACCTTTAATTTGTTCCTTTCAATGAAAGATAGTAAATTTTCATGCTCAGAATTTAAAAGAATTTTATTTTTATTTAAATGTAAGCTTACAACATAATCTTGAATTTTTATAATTTTTTAAATTATTCAGAAGATGTTAATGATATTCAGTAATAAACCATTATTTCTAGAGCTTGGTATTAAAATAGGAATTTTGCAGAACTATTTTATAAGCTATCTCTGGAAAGTGCATACCATTTTGACTAAACTTCATCAATTTAATAGAAGTGTCAGATAACAGAGAACTCAGAAGAAGATATATCAGTGACTATAACTATTAATAACAAAAATTGTCAAATAAATGGCCATTTATGTGAACATCGTTTTACCAATGGAGCAGCACTATTTTTAGAGATTTAAGAGGAAATACCCTTTTGCAATCTTAGAATTTCTCAGAGAGGGCATGAAAAATAAATTTTTTTTTTCACCCATGAAGATAATATTCTCAAATTTTAAACAATATATAGTAGATATTTAAAATTTTTTAAAGGAATATTTTTTTTTCAAATCTACAATAGAAATAAAGTTACTGAAATTCTTCCCTAAGATAAAATTGAGCTCGCACTTACAAAACAGTATCACTGAATATCCTTATCTGAATTGCATTAATAGCAATTTCGGCATGTTGATCTTAATTAGATTTTAATTTTCTCACAAAAGCCAAAATATTATAAACAAGCTTAAAACATTATAATACTATTGACGAAGACAGGCATACCAGGAATAATCAATGAAATTTAATTTTAGCTAGATATGGTCCCATTCTGAAGTTAATTAATATTTGAATGACCTTTTTTGCCTTATAATTCAAAGGCCACTTCAAATAACTTCCTGTAATACCTCTATTACAACAACAATGTAACGAGTAATATTTTTCATCTTACATAATTGCAATGCAAATAGATACTGCATAACATCTATTCTAAATGCCAAATCTTACAAGTAATTTTCAACTTTAAATTAAAGGGTGCTGTTTAAAATGTATTATATTACAGGAAAAGAAAATTAATGCAATTGAAAAATTATGTGTGGAATCAATTGTGGTCACACTCTGCTTTGAATGATTACATGAAACAGCTTTCTCTATCAAATTCTATCAAGCTTGAACAACATTGCTTATCAAAAATTTCAAAGCATGAATTATGATGCATTATATCACACACAGAAAAAATATTTCGAAATCAGTAAGTATCTGGATTTTATACAGATACTGGATATTATAAATTAAAATAATAATAATGAATAAACATGTTATTTTTCAAAATACAAATTAAAGCCTATAATTTTACTTTAAAAATTAAGCAAAAAATTTTATCCACTTATTTTAGGGAAAATAAAATCCTTACAGTGGTAAATTTAATATTTGGGAATACATTTTGAAGTTAGTGGGTTTTTCAATCACAGGAAATCTGAAATATTTCTTATTTTTTCTTCCTTTTCAATGGATGTCAGACAGACATTTGAAGTAGATTAGTTTTCCCCCTCAAGCAATAATGCAACTTTGACAAGGATTTGAATATTTTTCACAGTTTGTAAGAACTTACCCCTATGCTCTGTCCTCTTGGAGTATTTATCACAGTACTTGGTTGATTTCCACTGCCTAAAATTAAAGTATAACTTATATAATCACAGTGTGAAGTACACAAAATACAAATCATTCACTTCCCAATGATGTATAGCCACAATATCTCTTTCACACATAGCAATCATTGAATGTTAGCATAGCAGAAAAAATCAATTTATATCATATTCATGTAACGAAAAACTTAGAAAAGAAATGCAAAGTGCTTACTTTTGGGGGCAGCTGGTCTAAAATGTGTCACAACATTAGGTCGAAACTGAGTCTTAGCTAACAAACTTGGTGGAAGTTGAACTGCAATGATGCGTCCATCTGGTAAGCGAAGATATACACCTTTTGGGGTTCGAAGGACAAGAACATCCTGCCCAGCGGGAATAACAACAGGAGGAGCCCCCGGGGTAAGAACAGGAATACTGACATCTACAAAAAAATATATTTTGGATAAAATGAAAATCTACAATGCAAGAGCAATACAAATCTAAAAAATTTTTAATGAAGAAAAATTAAAATAATCTACAGTTAGTACGTACTAGATGGCATAGTAAGCTTCTGAACCATAACACCTTGTTTAAACAAACTGCTCATCAGTGATGGAGAAGCAGTGATTGGAGTTGCAGTAGTTCCTGAGCGCACATTACTACTAGAAGATGTGGACTGATTTGGTAAAACCCGTATTGTTGTGCCACCAACCCACTGACATTGCCTGTGAAAAATCATTATTCATTATCCAAGTTTATTATCATTCAAACGCAATTACCAAAGATTATCAAAACTCACCAAATATTAAATAATTACATAGAAAACATAAAACACATACTTATAGAAACTTGCAAACAAAGTGTAGCAGGTGGTGCAATTGACTTCAAGATAAAAGCATATTTTGCATTTTTATGCAAATCAAGAGATTTACAAAAATGGATACTTTTTCTTGACTTCAATTTCTTAGTAGTAAAGAATGGTTTAGTAATTGGAACAAAAGTTTATTCTTTTTAAGCCAATAAACACAAAACATTTGCATGACTTTTAAATAATTACTACATCATTAGTAAATATTAATATCTCAATTTCAATGCAATCATAACAATTGCGTGGACTGAAATACATTATGTAGGTACTGAAAAATGCTTCACTTCATTATGTCATACCATAATGCTGAATCTACTCTCTTAGATATTTACAGTCACATACAATATGAGCAGCACTACAAGAATTCTGTGGCAAAATATGTGACTAATTAGACTTTTCTATCACGATTTTTAGGTGCTATTTGCATTCTTGCTAAAAATTCAAGGACAATAATACTACATATTTCATTTATTAAAATGCAAATGGTATAATTAAATAATTTTCAACTTTTGCATTTTCCCAACTAAGAAGGGGGAAAAAACTTTTCTAATTTGCTCATAAATCATTAAGATAGGTAAAATTTTATAAAATCGAATTATTTCATAAAATTAGAAAAATCCAGTAAAAATCGCCGTGGAATGACCCAAGAAAATTCGAGGCCAGATACTAAATTTCAAACTCCTCATTCCAAAAACTGAATGAGTAAATCCATTTGGTCAATATTTCCGGCGTATTTTGCAAAATATTAGAATTCAGATATTTAAGAACAGTTATATATTTGAATAAAATACTCTTAAAATAAATTAAGAAATTCTATGTGAAATCAAGTAAAGAAAATGTATTTGCGCACAGGAGAAGTTTTTAGCAACCTTACAGACAAGTACATTTTTTTGAACAAGTTTAAAATATTAATAAATGAATTGAGAAAAGGTATATTAATATGATTTAGAGCTGTAAGATCTGTTGAAGATTCTTGGGCAGTTTAGGTAATTATTCTACTTCATCCTCTCCTCTTTCTTCACAGTATACAGAGACAAAATATTGATGACCGACAGCATTTCTAAATCAACACTTTTATTCTTTCAGTGAAATTTTCAACACAAAACCATTACAAATTGCATTTCCTTTCTCTCCTAAAAGAATAATACATGTGTATTTCATGTAGTTACTTTTCACTAGCCTAACAACAAAATACTTTTATTAGATTCTAACTGCAACAAAATGAAAATTTAAGGCATTTTAAAAGATGACCACAAATTATGAGAATGTTGTCTATGAATATAGAAAAACAAAAGTGACTAGAACAATAAAAAAAAATTGAGATAAATTTTAATAATTATGATTCGGATAAGCAGTGGGGTGACAAGCCCTTTACCCACTATAATAAAGAAATGGATTCATTAAATATTAATACATCACATAGAACTTGTTTATACAGATAAAACTATTTAGTCACAATTTTTGAAAAAGTGAAGCTTTTATTTTGCTCTTCGCAGAACAACACTGGTTAAGGAGAATATATAATCAATATAAAATTCACTTTCTTGATACATTTTAAATGTCCAAACCAAAAATGATTCAGAATATAGAATACTAATAAGTCAATAAATGCTTGAATTTTAACTGAATGATAGATATCCCAAAACATTAATTTCTTTTTAATTTTAAATACCACACATAGATATTCTCTTTAACATAAATCTCCAAAGAACAAAAAGTAAACTTCAAAATGCTAATATAATTTTGAATATGATATAATGTACTTTTCATATTTGCATTATATCACAAATTTTCACTAAATTTCTACATGTAATATGAAGTCAATTCTACATAATTTTTAATCGTAAGGGTCGGAATCGCTTGTTTTAGAAAATATTAAAAACTGTAGAATTGCAGCACACAGAATAAAAGAGCATAAATGACATAATGGAATATAGTTTAAAAAACATTATATATTAATTGAGCAAAATAGTAGTCAAGAAATACATAACAAATAAACTGCTTAGTTTTTAAAGTAGACGGGAAGAAAAAAAATACATACTTGTTATTAATTATAAGTTGGCCTGACGTTCCAGGAAGATATGAATAAGTCGTCCTTATATTAATCATGTTAGCACGTTTAGCCATTTCATAACTCTGCTTAGCAAGACGTTTTTCCTGTTTAGTTAATTTCAAATCTTTGCGATCTAGTAAAAGTGATTCATGCTCAAACGGTTCCTTAAAGGGGAAAAAAAAAAAGATTGCAGTAAACTATATAATTTTTAAAAAATGACTAAAATTGTATTTGCAGGACAAAATATAGATTTCTAAAAGTCTTGTAAGATACTCTTAAATGATATAACCCTATAATATATTAACCCTAATATTACAAAAGTTAACATTTGGTGAAATGTGTGGTAATAAAACATACAATTCATTCTTGGAAAGATATATTTTAAATTCATTTTTCTAAACTAAGGCTCACAGAAAAATTTATTGACATAAAGAGGCATGTCTATATATACAGATGATAAATTTGATAAACAAATTAGAAAAAAAATTATAGAATAAATAGTCATGGGAAGAATATCTTAAATCAAGTATTAATTCTGAGCGATTATTAACAAAAGTGACTAAATGATTAAAATCCACAAAGTGGAATCAATGCAAATAGATTCAAAATTTAAACACCTAGTAACTATTTCTTCCCAAATTCTATTTTTGTCTATGTATTAAACTATTTTAAAATCAACTAAGAACAGAATTCATTTAATTATCTAATAGAACATGCTTTACTTTCTACACATCTTTGAAAAAATGTAGTAGACAGGTTATTCACACAGAAGTTCAAATAAAAAAAATCTTTAGATATTACAAAGACTGGAGTGTAAAACATACTTGAAACTTCTTAATTTAATGAACACTCCAATGTCTATAATACTTATTTTTAATTATGGGATGGTTTCCAATGAGTTACTAAAAATGATAATAGATATCAATCAATTTTCATAAGTAATCTAAACATGTATTAAATTTTACAAAAAAAAAAAAAAAAGGATGAGATAGTTTAAAAAAATTAATGAAGCATAAATTTCAGAATTATTTTCTGAAATTTATGCTTCATTAATTTTTTTAAATAAAGACAGAAAATCAGCCAAGGCAGGAGGGTGGGGGAATCTTTTCCTCCCATGAAGACAATTATCTCTTTGTCTATGTCTTTCTTACAGTCAAAATATCACAATAAATCGAACTTCAGTTATGTTAAGCTTTTACTTCCTTTCACAAGTTTCAATATTAAGAATTTCATGCAAGAAGAAAAAGGGAGTGGGGTGGGGAATGATTGTATCTTAATTTCTCAAGAAGAAAAAATGAATGTATCTTAATTTCTATATGGAGGAGTTTATTATACTTACTTTACTCAAACTTGGACTCATTTCTGAAACAAGATATTTTAAAACTTTATCAGAATAAGATGATGAATACTTTGCCAGCTCTAGAACAGGTCCATCATCTTCATCATCTTGTATTAGGGTTGTAACATCTTTCCAAGTGAAATTACTCTCTGGATTCAATTCATCAACAACTCTATCTGTAATACATAATAATGAGAGTTAATCCCAGTACAACAAACTTTAAATTTCAGAGTGAGAGAAAAGTTTTTCTTTCTTCCTTTACCTGACATTCCTTGTTTATTCACTTGTCGATCGTAAATTCTCTTTTCCAAACTATTGTCAGTAACCAGTCTATATATATGACATTGCTTCTTTTGTCCGTATCTGTAAATTCGACATACAGCCTATAATGAATAAAAACATACCGAAATTAGAAATAAATCTCAAAATATATTATCTAGAAGACTCCACCCATTGTTAACACATGTTTTCACCCGACAAGATTATTGCTGAGCTATTCTGTCAAGTTTATCTACACAAATTCTAGTCTCTTCACTTGCTACATTGTGTCTTCGTATTTTTTTTGGGAAGGGAGGGAGGGAGGGAAAGGACAACTGTAATTGAACTTAACTCTTAACTGGGGAAGTGAGATAACTTCTAAGCATGGACTGTCGGTCACCATTATTTTATTTTTAGATCAATCAAAGATATTAACTTAGCAGCTTCATATTTCGTGACATTAACAACATGTGCACTTTTTCAACATGTTTCAGCAGATGATATTTAAAAAAATATTTCAGAAATACCATTCCGAAACCAAACCTCTCTTTTTTAGTGTTCCAGTATTATACAAGGCTTAGCAGATGGCTCTAAAACTTGGTTCTCGGAATATCATCCAACCTACTGATCCTCGTTATGCAGCAGAGTTTTAAAGACTTTTACATGAAGCAGAGAGTGATTTGCGTGATGAAAACAATCATATAGATCTTTTCAATGAAAGTTTGCATTTGACTCATTCTCATATGTATGTTAAAAAAATAATTAATTCTTCTAGCGATAATGTATTTTGATAAATTTATAAAATATATTAAGAGAAATTTCCATAGAATTTACAGGCTGATTTCTATACTAGTATTTAACTTGTATGTTTAAAATACCCTCGAAAATCGTGCTATGAATGTTCACAAGTTTCTACCTAGAAATGATGTTGATAAATAAAAAGTTTAATTTCACCCACTGCCAATTTTTTATTTTTTTATATAATTGCTGAATTTTTTTTATTATAACCTTTGTATACTGGAAAAAGTAATATGTTTTAAAAATATATATTACTATGTTTTTATTTTTATTAAAATTATTTTTCTAACAAATGATTTGAGAAGAAAATGTATGGTTCAAATGCAATTACTTTTTTCAACGGTAATATATTTTGAAAAGTTTTAAAACATATACATAATATATATAAACCAAGAAAAATAGCGGCAGTATATAATGGCTAATTTTTATAATAATAATTTCTTCAAAAAAATTGTGTCTTGAAACTGCTGTCTCATAGTACACATCTCTACATTTAAGATCTAAATTTTCATCTCCTTAATTAAGGGTTGAATGATTAGCTGTTGATGCTTTTACTGAAGTCATATGAAAATAAAATATATTGGTCTGGGGAGAAAGTTCCATCTTTTGGCCTATTGTTAGCAGAAAAAAAAGTTGTTTGTTATCTTGTTTTTTGAGTTAATTTCATTTCATATTCTTGTTCTTCAAGATGAATACGGGGGTATAAAAAAAAAAAAAAAAAAAAAAAAAAAAAAAACAAAAAAAAAAACCTAGTAAAGAAGATGATGAAAAACGGGAATAAGAGTATCAAGAAAGCATAAAAGATAATTTAAAAAAATGAAGCTTTATAAGTGCAATTATTTTAAAAATAGAATTTTTCCAGAAAAGTAAAAATCCTACACTGATTTCCTCTTAATGCTTTAACATTAAACAGCACAGAAAAAATTTGTTGCCAACGAAAATTGATCTTCTTTTATATCATACCGGCATTACATTAATTAATAAGCAATTGAAAGCAAAAATATCAAAAAGGTACCAGAAAAGCAAAGGACAAGGCCTAAGAAAGAATATAGTAACATGAATACATTATTCTCTGCACATGAGCTCTGCAAGGGTGAAATCGCCAAAAAGTTAATCTTGAGGTTCTGAACCTGTACATCAAATAATATAAGAAAAATATATTTCTTTCCTTTTTATATAAAAAAAAATATTTTTGGAGAATATGAGAAATAAAAAAAGCATATGAATATGTGTTAAATAATTTTTTTAAACTAATTTAATGTAATTATTATCATTTTAATTTTGCATGCATCATGTTAAATTAAAAAAATTCAAAATATACAGAATTAAAAAAAATAGGAAGAAAATATTGGCAGTAACATTTGTATAATACTTTGAAGATTCCACAATGTAGCATAAGATACGTTCTATTGAAATATTTCCAAATAGAAATGTGTTTCCAGAGAAACAAAATATACACAATAAAAAATATATACTCAAAAATTATCAGCAATAAGTTCAAAACTACCTAATTTAATAAAAATTTCCCTGAGAAATAGAAGAATAAATTAATTATGCATCAAGCTTCTTCATTTACATTAAACCAGTCATAGATTATAATGTTGCACAACATTTATACATTCTCCACATAATAGTATGATCAACTTGAAGTTCAAAGAAGAAATCAGTTGGAGTGATCTTCCGAATTTTTCTCCATTGAAAAAGATGTCATCTAACCCTTCCTGGACGACACGAGTGTTCATATTTTTAGTTTTAGAGTCCTGCAGAGTATAGTGAAGTAAATCAAGCGTACAATTTGCATGCTTTTCTCGACTGAAGGAATCAAAATTTATCACAAAATTGCAATTTTAATAACAAGATCACACATGGAATAATAAATGTTATGCATGGACATTATATATGACATGAAGAGCAAAGATCATGGATGAATTTGAGCCTGGAGATTAACTAATAAACGTACAGAAATCAGTCTGCTTTTGAATATTTTATTAATTATAATAATACTGAAGCATTATATAAAGTTTTGAGAATAGAGCAATGAGAGTTTGAGAATTCAGCAATGTAAATTTTGAGTAAAATATTTGGCCCTTGAGCTTGGAGGAGTTAATACTTGCGAACGACATACATTTGAACTTTGAGAAAATAGAAGTAATTTAGTGTTCCTTATGCCAAAGGATAAAGTTTAAAATTAAAAAGTGTCATAAAACAAAATTAGGTAAAAAGACCACACACCATGAGAATTAGGTATAAAGACCACATCATGTAATTAAACGCATGATGAAATTAACATGTTCAACGAATAGATATAATACTAAAATTGTATTTTTCGGACTCAAAACGATTGCTTCAGAAGATCGGTAGAGATTTGGTAAACACAAATTTAAATTTCTTCACAAGTTCAATACTTTTTCTTTGCATAATTTGTATACAAAAAAGTAGAAAATAAAAACGGCAATTTCTTCCCTTCTTTTGAATAAAAGAGGCCCATTAAAAGTGAAAAATCCCTACAGTTAGTCATACCAGACTTTCTGAAAAGCATACGAATTTTAATAACTAGGGCTGAATGACCGGATCGCTGCAACTGGCGGCAACTGTGATTGAGTGGCCATCCCCGACGCTAATGGCCACCCTGGGCACGATACAACCCTTTCCGTAGGAAGTACGTCCCGTCATCAATAGGAGCTTTCCCCCCTCCTCCACCTATTAAAGTATCCTCCAAGGGTGGTTAGATCCAACCACCATGCCGGAAGCATCTCATTCCCATTTCGAGGTCCTCCCCCCCGGGAGGTTAAAATCGTAACAGTAATATGTATTGGGCCTTAGGTACGCAGTTTTTTTATAGAATGCAAAGGTTAAAACTTTTTTATTATATTTCGGAACTTAAGATTCGGCAGGGGGGGGGGGGCGAGAAAAATACTATGTACGCGATATATTAACTTCAGAAATCATTTTTTTTCTTCCTCTGGATTGTTTTAAGTGTTCCTAAATTGTTTAGAAATGCTAATCCCAATCTCAATCGTGATTCCAGCTTGAAATTATAATATCATTGGTTTATCATATAGCAAGTAAGAAATAGAGATAAAAGAGTCAAGTTTTTAAATAAGATAAAACGTATAATACAGGATAATACGTTTAGACAAAAAACGAACATTTAGGTAATTTAGAACAGTTGGTAGAAACAGAATCTATCATAACCTAGATGTGTTCAGAAATGAAGGCAACTAAGGTGCTGATAACCAATAGAGTTGAAACTTCGGACCTTCATAAATTTAGATGCAAACATTCTACCGTCTTACTTACGCACAGAAGCACCGTCGGCCTCCGTTTCTCATTTCAGCAAATTATTGATGTTTCATTCCACTTAAGATTACTATAAAAAATGCAAGTTAAAAAAAATGCTAGCTTTAAAATAAATTTCCTCACTTTTTACCGATTTCTCTGCCCCTTGCTAGGTTCTCCTTTTTACTATCTGGCTGAAACCCCGAATAAAAAAACCAGTTGAGTTCTCATAAAAATTAGCAAACTATGGCAGCATTGTCATGTCATGGAACACTAAAATATCGCAAACTATGGCAACATTGCGATATTTTAGTGTTCCATGGCATGACAAAGCAGTCATAAATGCCTCCATAATTTGGAATAGCAACTTACAATCGAAAAATTTGAGGAAAAGATTAAAATGAGTTAGTTTGGAGAGCGCATAAGATCGTATGCCATGTTTCGTGCAATTTAAGTCGAATTTTACTATTAAAATTATATTTAAAAATTTTTTTATGTCAGAAAATAGATTTAGTGGAATTACATTGCTCCTACCTTGCTATTATAAGCTTAATATCAATAATTTTTTCGATTATTTTAAAAAATAAAATTTCTGAAATGTAGTAAATTGTAATTATTAGATATTTAGCAGGAATGGGTTTTATGAAACTTTAATCCTCCAAATTGGCAACTGTGCATCCGACTCTTCGTCTTTTTATACACGGTTAATTAATATAATAATTAATTGCAGCTCTAAGTCTTGCAGTTGCAAGAGTAGGATCATATGCTGGTCTTTACAAATTGGAATTAATTTTAATGAACTTAATTTTTGTTCTTTTGATAAATTTCGGAACAGATCCATTTTGGAGGTTTTTAGGCAATATTTTCCTTCTCATACACCAAGGAAAGGAGCATTTACAATCCTCATCAATTGTTTGTTTTCAGAAACTTGCAACTTTATACTGTTACCGGCAGAAGTGGCTCTCCAAATCTGGAAAATTTGCACCATGATAAGCCTTATATTTGATTGGTAGTAGGAAGTCTAATTGATAACTCACACCTTCAAGCAATTTAATTAGCTCTCATAAATGAAGTTTAGATAAGGGCAACTTTAATATGCATATTAAAGGTTAATTTTATGAACTGTAGTAACCCTAGATATTAGTATTTCTTTATACAGGAATGAATTAGCCAAAAATTTTAATTGCGCTGAAATGGGACATTTTTCTTTTTTGGGTTAAAAAACACACACACATTAATATGGATTGGCTTTATTTCCCAGTCAATGAGCCACAGTGGTAAAAGGGGTATGTACTTTTTTTATAGTTTATGGCTATAACCAGATTTTTGTTTTGAATGAGAACCATGATATCATCAGCAAATATTGCTAAATGACATTTTCAGTTATAGAAATGTCATTGACATAAATATTGTATGTAGTAGAAAAAATTAATTTCACAGAGTACAGCCACTACAAATTTTGATCTGAGGGAGGGAATCAGCCTGTTAATATCCTAAAATTATGAGAAATTTTAGGATATTATCAGGGTAGTTAGCAGAGTATGAAAAACACTAAATGATAGCAATTTTAATGATTAACTTGTTGAGCTGGTTATTCAAATCAGGCCATTGAAAGTTTGCAGCTTAATAAAAGGGAGAAGTTTTAAATAAAAAGTTATTAACCTGATAAATGTTAAATTAAAAAGCTGTAGGTATTAAAGAAACTTCTAGGAGCTACACAGCATAATGACAACTTAATTAATAATAAATCTGAAGAAAAAATATACAAATTCAGTTAAATATTTTCATTAAAAAAACTGGCCAACATTTTAGAATTCCACTTGTGTATGAGATATATCAAAGAGAATAACAGGTTAAATCTTTAAATTAATACCTGCATGATTCTTTTGATAAATTCAATATTGTAGAGAAAAATACCTATAAATACCTTTCTATTAGTCGCAATTTGTAAAACGAAAAAATTATTATTCTAACAGTGTTTACTGATTCCAAAATCTATCAAGATAGTCAATTTCAAAAAATGAAAATTAAATTTAAAAGAAAGGGAATAAGGGGAAAAATTGTAAATTTTGAGTGATAGAAAACTATTTAAAGGCATTTTTTAAAAGACCCTCTTTGTTTCTTCTAACAAAGTTGAATTTTTCACAAAAATAATGTAAATATAAGCGTCTGCATTCCCTCCTAGATAACACAAAATAAATTTCCAAATATGTTGCTCAAATATATATTATCTTAAATTAGCACTTAAAAATTTACACTTTATACAATTAACCTATTATTGAATTCCATAGCTCATTTTACTTGTTTTTTTAAAAAATATCTACAGCCTCTTGATTTAACATTAATGGTTCCCAGAAAATTCTTATGCAAAGTAAAAACAGCTTACAATTCTTAAAATTGTAAAACAAATAATCTGATACCTGAGCATCATGACAAGGATTCCAAGATGCATCCATAACTACTATACGATTTGCTCCAACCAAGTTAATACCCAGACAGCCTGCTCTGGTTGATAGCAA
Source organism: Argiope argentata (assembly GCA_026289955.1). NCBI lineage: Eukaryota > Metazoa > Arthropoda > Arachnida > Araneae > Araneidae > Argiope > Argiope argentata. The sequence continues at coordinate 4,008,589 of JAOUZG010047196.1, forward strand.
GAAAAGGGAAACATTATCATTTCTATTGAATTCATTGATCAATTTTTCTCGATCTTGGGCAGATGTACTGCCATCCAAACCTACAAGGATAAAAATAAATCTTTAATTACAATTTCAGAACTTTATGAACATGAAAGATAAAATGTAAAACCCCTAAATAACAAATTTGAATACATCACACAATTAATTAATCAAGAGTTCAAGCACTTACGAAAATAGTTTTTATTACGGCACCATGTTTCAGTAGGTTGATCAGGTTGATTAGGTCGCTTCGGAACTTGTATTTTGCATAGGAATTGTTCTAATAGATCGAGGGTAGACAATGACTGGCTGAAAACTAAAAGCTTATCACCCATGTGTAATGTTTCTGAAATTATCACAAAGAGGACCATCATTTTATGGCTATTTTCTACAACTCCAAGGACATAGTCTTTCATGATCGGGATTGCCTGTTCAAAGAAAAATAATACATTAAAAAAATATAAATTTATCAAGTGTAAAACATACCAATTACTAAGAAGTAATATAATTTTTACATACCCATTCATAGTTGATTGAAGAATCCATTCTATCCCGGAAAGGTATTAATGTTGTATCGGAACAAGTACTGCCTTGTTGATCACCCTCCATTGGAGAGGAGTCAGATTTAGCAGGATTCAATGATAATTGCAAGTTTGTAGAGTCAGAATTAATAAGTTGAGGTTTCCCTTGATGCAAAATGGCTTTTGAGCATTTAGCAGGAAAAACTTCAGAATCTTGCTTAACAGGTTGAAGAGAAAAATTTTCTTGAATTGATGAATCAAGAGGTTGAAAAGCAGCATTACTGTTGGTTTGCATTTGTTTTGCAGATTGTTGACCAAGTGAATGTTGAGATGTCTGATTACCATTTTGAAATGTTTGAACAGAAAATGATGGTGGTTGTTTAAGAGAAGTTTGCGAATGTTGAGATGTTGGAGGTAGTAAATTTTGACACATGGATTTATTAGTACGTCCTTGTTTCACTTTTCCTCTTGCATTTTGTTTCACAGCTTGAGAATTTACAGGCTGATTAGAGACAACCTGCTGCGGCAAAGCTGATATATTAGATTGATTCTGATAATCTGTTTGGAATGATCCTTTCAAGGCATCTTGATTTGAAGAATGAGAATATGAATTCGGAAACTGTTGAGGCATAGGAAATTGAGTCGATTGCCCAGAAAGTAATGCTTGTTGCTTGTACTGCTGTTGAGAAGATAACTGAGAGAATTGCTGAGAAGACTGAGCCTGTTGTGAAGACTGCTGAACAAATTCTTGAGGAGAGTGAACAGTTTGTTGAGGAAACTGTTGAGGAGATTGAGATGGTTGTGTGAATTGTTGTGGCGAAGGGGTTGTCTGCTGTGAAAACTGCTGAGGAGAAGGAGCTGTCTGCTGAGAAAACTGCTGAGGAGAAGGAGTTGTCGGTTGAGAAAACTGCTGAGGAGAAGGAGCTGTCTGCTGAGAAAACTGCTGAGGAGAAGGAGTTGTCTGTTGTGAAAACTGTTGAGGAGAAGGAGTAGTCTGTTGAGAAAATTGCTGTGGAGAAGGAACAGTTTGCTGAGGAAATTGCTGAGGAGATGCTGTTGGCTGTTGTGAGAATTGTTGAGGTGATGTTGTTTGTTGAGAATATTGCTGCTGCTGGGGAGACTGAGAAGGTTGCTGCAGAAACTGTTGAGGGGACGGAGTTGTTTGATGTGAAAACTGCTGAGGTGATGGCACTGGTTGAGAAAACTGTTGAGGAGATTGAGCAGGTTGTTGAGGATACTGTTGTGGTGACTGTGCTGGTTGTTGAGTGAATTGTTGTGGAGACTGTGCTGGCTGCTGAATATACTGCTGAGGAGATTGAGCTGGTTGCTGATTAAATTGCTGTGGAGATTGTGCAGGTTGTGTGAATTGTTGAGGAGACTGAGTTGGTTGTTGTCCATACTGCTGAGTTGTTTGCTGAGAATATGATGGAATAGGTTGTTGAGGATATTGCAGAGAAGCTGTGTGTGCCTGCTGGGAGTATTGTTGAGATACTTGGCCAGAGATCTGATTATACTGTTGAGAACTTTGATTGTTCTGATTATATTGCTGTGATGACTGAACAGCTTGTTGACTATATTGTTGTTGCTTATAAGTCGGTGTATTATTATTTAATTGGGGATTATAAATTGTAGAAGATTGGCCCGATTGTTGAGCAAATTGTTGAGATTGATTTGTTTGTTGATTAAATTGCTGAGAAGACTGTCCACTTAGCTGATTATATTGTTGCGATGATTGAATATTTGGTTTGTTATACTGCTGAGAGGTCTGCATCATTTGCTGATTAAACTGATCTGATGATTGAGATTTCTGAATAGGAGCTTGGTTAAAATCTTGAGATGTATTTGCTTGCTGAGAAAATTGTTGATGTGCATGGGAACTAGCAAAATGCTGAGTAGATTGTGCATTTTGCAGTGAATGGCTTTGTTGATTAAATTGATTCCCAGTTTGAGAAAATGGCTGTGGCGATTGATCAGGCTGCTGCAGAAACTGTGGAGGCGAATGAGAAGAAGATTGGGAGTATTGCTGTGGTGACTGTGCAGGTTGCTGTGAGTATTGTTGGGGTGACAAAGGAACTTGTGCAGAGTATTGTTGAGATAACTGAGAAGTTGGTTGAGGAAATGGAGATTGGTGATTAAACTGAGGAAGATTTTGTCCTGTTTGCTGAGAGGGCTGAGGATTTGGTTGTGAGTATGGTTTTTGATTTTGAGAATACTGAGGATTTTTCGATTGCTGGGAATAAAGTTGATTTTGATTGGATTGAGAATACTGTTGCGTTTTCGAAGATTGCGGGGAAAATTGCTGAGTTGGTGTTGGCAACTGTGAAAACTGTTGAGAATTCGATTGCTGAGAATATTGAGGAGGCTGAGTAATTTGTTGCCCATACTGCTGTGATGAAGATGATTGCTGTTGATTATACTGCGTCGTAGAATGATTTCCAGAAAGAGGAAACTGTTGAGTAGTTGCCTGATTGTATCCTTGTACTGAATTATTTGTCTGCTGATTGTATTGAGAATTAGTGGATATTGGTTGGACATATTGATGGGGAGTTGTGTTAACTTGAGGAGTATATGCTGTTGTAGACTGAGAATTCTGCTGAGAAAATGAATGAGAATTTGCTTGAGACGTTTGTTGACAAAATGCTAATGCTGAGCCAGGTGGTTGAGGAAACTGAGATTCTGGCGATTGTTGAGATGAAAATGATTGCTGAGAGAATTTTTGTTGGTTTCCTTCTTGAGGAGGTGAATGAGACATCTGTTTTTGACCAGGAGTTGACTGCACTGAAGATGACGAAAATTGCACATTTCCTACAGAAGATTGCTGAGGAAAAGAATTTTGTGCTCCTTGCTTGCCAGTAAATTTGGTAGACTGACTCGATGGCTGGGAAAATCCTTGGTGTGGAAATGCCTGCTGAGAAGTTGAAAAACTTTGCTGCCCAAGATTTTGAGAGAATTGCTGCACAGTTGACTGTTCAGAATACTGTTGTTGCTCAGACTGCCTATAGGGTTGTTGGAATGTTTGTTGAGGAAATTGTTGTTGCAATTGTGATGACTGTTGAGAATAAGTTTGGGAAGGTTCAGGAAAAGATGAATGACTTTGATCAAATTGAGTCTGAACTTGCTGTGATGGAAATGACTGAATATTTTGAGAGAATTGCTGAGTTGACGACTGAGAGAATTCCGATTGTTGTGGAAAAGTCTGAGAATACGATGTTGGAGCAGATGTTGTTTGTGGTGCTGTTGGTTGGGGAGAAAAATGTTCTGATGAGGACATTTGGGAGAATGAACCTTGAGAAGTAAACTGAGAAGATATTGTTGGTGATTGTTGGGAGAACTGTTGAGAAGACTGACTTTGTGAAAATTGGGAGTGAGGAGGAGATCTCTGAAATGATGTCTGGGAAGAAAAGTGATTAGTTGATTGTTCAGAAACATGAGAAGGATTGGTTAGTTGAGAGAAAGAATGCTGGGAAGAGGAATGAGAAGTAGATCTGCTATCAGTTGAAGGTGAAGTATACTGCAAAGAAGTTCGTTCAGAATACTGATGCTGCTTAGAAACAGGAGGATACGACTGTTGTTGTGAATACTGCTGAGAAGTAGATTGCGAATTATATGACTGGAGAGAAGCAGACGATTGAGGGAAATGTTGTGTTTGCTGCTGTGTAAATTTTTGGTTTGTTGATTGAGAAAAGTGAGCATCTTGACCATTATTTGCTTGCTTTGGAAATTGAGCCTGAGATAAGTTAGATTGATATTGTTTCTGTGCATCTGTTTGCTGAGTGTAAGAAACAGCATTAGATTGAGAAGACTTTCCCTGGAAACTTGCTTGAGAAGGTGATGATGGGTGACGTGTACTAGTTTCTTGTTCAGCATTCGTCTGACCACCAAACTGGGTGTTAATTTGGGAGAAATTTTGAGAAAATTGATTCTGAGATTGTCCATACTGAGGCTGCATAAGAGGTGATTGAACATACTGTTGTTGAGATCCAGATTGAGAAGATGTCTGTGGCGAAAACTGGGACTGATTTGCATTTGATGGCTGTTGTACATACTGTGATGCATTGTAATTTTGCCCAGAAGACATATGATAATTTTGTTGACAGTACTGTTGTGACATATTACTTTTTGAATATTGATTTTGATAAGATTGTTGAGGTCCTTGATGTGTGTATTCCTTTTGCAGAGGCATATTTGTTTGATTAGAAGGCAACAATTCCTCCTTATTTAATTCTGATGTACTAAAGTGATTTTCATCTGTGCTTTGCATATTTCCATGCTCACAGTTACTTGTTTCAGATTTCACAGCTTCAGTTGACAAACCTATGGCAGGCTGGGGTTTCAAACTCCGAGGCTGAGTTCTAAAAGGTTTTGCAATTACCTTTGACTTTGCTTGATTCAAAGCTAGAATAAAATGAAGAAATAAGAAATTAACTTAAAAAATATTTACTTTAGATTTAAAAAATTATAAACATACAATGATAAGTAATTGGACGGTGCTACACAAAATCAAATTCATTGCAATACTATATTTGTTTGAAAATAAATCCCTGAAATAAGTAATGATTATTTCTAAAACTTTGTATAACAAGAATAAAAATATAAAATCAAATTTCTAAACATAAGATATATAAAACCTTTTCAAGATGAGGAAAATGTAGCAAATGCTTATATATCATATAAAATTGAGGAAAATATGGTAAATGCTTATATATCATATAAAACTAAGACCCAACTAGTAAATACCACTCAATTTAGCTTTCTATTTTTTTTCAAAAACTATTTTACTCTCAATAGTTAAGTTTAATCTATAGATTTAAATTATTGATTTTTTAAATCCATTTAGATATGAATTTTTTCAAAAACTTAATTGTAAAATAAATATTTAGAGATGCTGATTTTCAAAAATTGCATTGATTGATTAGCGATAAACATTTCATTTCAAACTTATGAAGATACTATAGCTATAAAGAGATACATTGGA
>JAOUZG010047196.1:4014505-4061884 GCA_026289955.1 Argiope argentata
ATTTAATAAATTTTTATTTAAATTTAGCCAAAGTAACTTTATTCTAAAAATATTCTCTGATCCATTCCACTTGTTCTAGTTAATTCAACAGAAGCTTTGTAAAATAGCTGAATCAGCTAAAAGCAGACTAACCTTCACAATCCAAGTGAAAGGATAAAAATTGTCCAGCTAAGCACATTCCATTAAAAGATCCCTATTAAAATCTAAGAGTACATATTCCTAAGAATAAAAGCTTCATAAACTTTTTCTCATTCCATTTTGTGTCGTTCTGTGTTGTGCTCGTGGCTTTTGCCTGTACATAATGCCGGTTTCCCAATTGATGGAGAAAAACAAGCTAAAAAATTCCAAGTATCATTTATGTCTTTGAAACCATATTCAGCTTTCCACAAATGTTATATTATACAGGGTGTCCGAGAAGTCTGACACATTTCAAAAATTCGGTTAAAAAAAAAACGAGATAGAAAGTAAAATTAAATTACATTTATTACCTCATATAATAAAGTATTTTTTTAAATGCAAAACTGGCCGGTAGATTGCGGTACTGAAACGTTAGAAAGAGTTATTTAGAAAATGGCTTCTCCAAGCGAGCGCGCGTTTGTGTTTTGTGTTTTTCGAATCGAAATTTGTGACTCAAGTTCAACGTAATTTCCGTACGAAATATGGGAAAAGACCCTCCATCTCGTAACAGGATTATTGCATGGAAAAATAAGTTTTTGGAAACTGGGAGTGTCCTGGGTCGACACAGAAGTGCCGTCGTTAGAATTCATCAGTCATTTGCTCGTAGCGCTCGAAAATCAGGGGCCCACATCGAGGTGTATTGATACTTAAAAAAAAAAAACTTCACTATTTGAGGTAATAAATGTAACTTAATTTTACTTTCTATCTTGGTTTTTTTAACCGAATTTTTGAAATGTGTCAAAGATTTCTCGGACACTCTGTATGTATGTATGTATATATATATATATAACAATTGGGTACTATAAATGTAAATGTCCTTAATAAAGTTTGAAGAATACACCAATGTGCAAAACTTAAGTAACAAAACAATTTTTCAACATACAGATATGAATTTGCAAATGAAAAGCCAGCAGAACAGAAAATTTCTCATATTCCGATATCAGAATCAAGATGCTATAGTTGATGTACGAGTACATTAAGAATAAGGAAAGTAGCATTTCTGGAAATGGAAGAGACAATGCAGATTCAAATTGATACGAAACAGTCAGGATGAAATAATATGGAAGGAATACTGGATAAAAGGCATAGTTTGAAGAGTGTTGCAAGAAAATTTGAAACTAACATCAGTTATGTAAGACAAGCTAAGAAAGCATTCCAAAGTAGAAGTACAGCTGTGAGAAAGGTTGGTGGTGGGAATCCATGGAAAATGTCAAAATATTAATGATATGCAGCAAAAATATATCAAGACTAAATAATGGGTAACATTGCTCAGACTCAGTCTATGGTAATCAGATGAGGGGTGGCCAGAAGTGCACATAAAAATGGTTATACGCAGATTGACTGAATGTTGCATACTTAAAATAGCACACCAAGGATGACACTATTTAATGTGATATAAGAAAAGCATTACATTCATTCAATTGGAATCTTGTCATTTATACTGATAAATCAATTTAGATAACAAACAATTCTTAAAGCCAGTTAATGTATAATAACAACAAAGCATTCTCATCCTACTAGCTCATATGGAAAGATACATTTATAAATGGAAGGAGCTCTATATTCTCAACCGAGGTTAAGTGACGTGATTGTTAGGGTTAGAAATTTACCTTTCCTGACGTGAATTTATTTTGAAAAGCCATTGGTCAAGACTTACTGTTTATCTAATGTCATCCATTTCAATTTTTACAGAATTACAACAAAATCAGCAAAACTGTTTAAGCTCTGCACTAGTGTATATTTTTAATCAACACCAGATAATTTCAAAAAAATTTGGAATAACTAGAATGGCCAGCATTTCTGCTGTTTGAATTCCGCCTGACATTTTTTTGGATGCTTCTAATGCCTTCAGAATGATGTCGCTTCAGTTTATTCTCCTCTATTATTGCACATTATGTCCTTATATTCTGTAATGCATCACATGATTTTTTTAAGGGCTTTCTAAGAGTCATAACAAAAATGCATCTTCCATAATGGGAATGCATGTCTGAAGGTGAAGCACAGGATCAAATAATTAATTTTTTTTTAGCAGAATTTGATTTCTGATACATATTTTAGCGATTCTGTAAAGCTGGTAACTTACAATACATCAAAACACCTTCCACCATTGAATGATAGATAATTTGTCGTATTCTTTAACAGTATTTAGAACTATAAGCTTTCAATGGATTAAACATTCGAGTTGGAAGGTGTTCTGGCAATAGCCAGTCTTTCCCACCCAAGTTAAAAGAAGTTGTGAACATTCAAAGCAAATTATTTGCTTAAGTTCCTGAACAGTTACATGGGAAGAGTAATTTTGCCACTGCTAAAGAGTCATTTTAAGCCTAGTGTATACAATACCCATAATTCATAGTCATCATATTTCATTAAAGAGCAGATTTTAATGAAAATGAACATTATTAGTGAGGTCACAACCAGCAGAAAATAAGATGACTTGAATTGTTCACAATTTGCTGAATATTATATGCATACATGATTTTTGTATATTTAATCAAATAAAGCATATGGTTCAAGAGATGACAATATATATTAGTCTTTATTTTATTACAATAACATTATATTCTTTTTTTTTTCATTGACATATTTTTAAGAAGACAAACCATTTTCCCTGAAGTTGAATAACTAACACTATCCAATTAAAAACACACACACACAAAAAAAAAATGGCACTTGGAATTCCTGGTTGACTACCCCCATCATTTTCAGTGCTGTTCTTTCGGTTTCAGTAATATCGAAAGTGGAGTTTCAAATACAGTCAGTTTCCCATTTCTAATGCCTTTTCACAATTAACACCAATTAGTACTGGTAAGTTATTGTATTCAGTGTTGATCCCCTTATTCCATTAAATTTATCAATGATCATTTTGCCCTATTTTAAACCATCACAAAATTTTTTAATAAAAAGTGAACTCAATATTGAAAAGACACGCGGAAATGAAGACATTATAAGGCAAATTTTAGACATATTTAAGGCAAATTTCTGTAGTTTTATTCTCACTGAATAAAATTCAACTTTTGCACATCAGCACTTTTGAAAATACCAAAAAAAAAAAAGCCATACAAATTTTACACACAAATCACATTTTAAATCAAAATTTACTGTTTTTTCTTTCATTGTTCAAAAAGGAGAGGAATAAATTTATTTTTAATTCATTAGATTGTACACACACACACAATCAAATTCTTAGGAATTTAAAACGAGGGCAAACAACCTAAATATTTTAAATAATACATGCCTAAATACTTCAAGGAACATTAATACCAATGTTACAGTAGTGGTACTTAAGAAAAAGAAAATAACTCAAGACCACTGCTAACGGAAGTTTATACCACCACTAGGGTGGAAAAAACCGCAATTTCTTCCGTCATCATAAAGTCAACTTAAACCAACAAAGGTCAAATCTAATATTTGCTACACTTTACCTCTGTATGTTTTTACTCAAATTCCAACACAATTTCAAATAATTCAGGATATAAATGCGATAAATATAAATTTTAACATTCACTACAATGAAAAACTAAATTTTCAAAAATTATTAAAGAATTAATTCATATTTCCCTTTAATATCGCACAGAGATGTTAATCATTTTACTTATATGCATTTAGACTTCATATTTTTAAAACAAGTATTTTAAAATTTGCTTTTTTTGTTTGTTAACAACTGAAAGCCAGGGAGAACAAATGGGTGAAAAAGCAAAATAAACACCCTTAAAAAAGCATGGTCTCATTTCGAAAAAGCAGAATGTGCCTGTCATCTTGCAGTCAAGCTTGCTGCTAAGTAATTATGACAGGTGCGGTAATAGTCGTCCAACATCAGCCACAGGTGATGAATATGCCTACTTTACTCTTTGAAAAACTCAATGAATTACCCGCCCCAGTTAGAAAAAGGCAAGTGCTTTAGTTGCTCAGTGACGAAAACGCCCACTTATCTGGGATGTGAAAGTAGTGATCTATCAGCTGTTATGACAGCGTACACGAAATGTGGCTTCTGAAAACATAATGGACGCTTGTGTGTGTGTGGGGGGGGAAGCTTACTGAGAGGGATAAAAGATCGTCGACTCGGATAGTGACTAGAAAGCACATGTAATCCTTATAATATCAAAAATAAACAATCATTTCAAGAAACCCTATTTAAGTAAAAACTATCTTAAGGGAGCTTCATGCTTCAAACGTTTATAGAGGAGTTACAACTCTTAAACTACTGGCAACAAACATCGTCATGCTTTTTAGCGTGTATATTTCCTGTAACTCTAAATAATATTTTTTTTTCTTCAAAAAGAAGTCTCTTTGTCCTCCGTTTGCATTATTTTAATCTTGGTTTAGAAGCTAACCTGTAAATATTTAAAAAACCCTAGACACCACGCCCCTAAAACCCTGCTATCTGAAGTCTTACATATTTAGAAGATTTGGTTATACAGATCGAATCTCTCTCTCTCTCTCTGACACACACGCACACACACACAGAGAGAGATTATTCTCACATTATAGCTAAATCATTATTACTTCACAAATATTTTATAATATTGATTTTCCAATAAGATTATAATTTTTGCCAGGGATACTACTAACCTCTTTTTTTCATTGAACAAGCTGATCCTGAGATACCTGAACTTGATGCAATGTTAAGGTCAATATCCAGATCAATATCTTCTTGAGCTTTTTTCTCTTGCAAAAGTTTATATAAGATATCTGGATGGTTCCAAATCTAAAAAAATTACAGTAAAATTTAACTAATTAAAAGAACATTCAAAATTAACAGTGAAAAACACTTAACAATTCAAGAATAGATTATTTGTAAAATAATTGTTACATTTATTTTTAGATTGCTAAATATGGAAGAGTAAAATGTAAACAATTTACAAATAATTATTTTCTAACCACTTAAAATTCCAATACAAGAAAAATTAAATTTCTAATTTATGCAGGCTTATAGCTTTCCCATACTTTTTGGGGTTTCATTTCAATAATCTCAAATGTTTGCAGTTGAGCTGAATTATTAAAAGAAAAAGCAACTGCTTGAAATAAATACTCGTGCAGATATATATTGGTTAACTTTTTTTTCTCAAAACTATGTAAACTCTGAATGTACTCACATATTTTTTGTCCAGCTTCAGCGCTGGTACTGAAAATACTCTATTGTAGTTATGCTTTAATTAAATCAAAATTTGAATTTGCAGATGAAAAAAAATCTGCCTAATAATACACTAAAGAAAGTCATAGACATTCATCATTATGAATCATAGGCATGTGTCTATACCAAAAGAAATCAACATTTATTACATATTATTAATCACAATTAAAATACACATTTTAACTTACTTTACAACATACAGCAAATAACTTCAAAGGATTAGTAGCTTGCTGAACATAAAGGAGATCTTTGACAAAACATTTATACAGCTGTCTTTGAATTGGTGTCATTCTTATTAATAAAACATGTTCCTCTTTTTTAGGAAGTACAGCTCTCAGAACAGAGTGTCCTCTCCTGCAATAAATAACAAATTATGCACAAACACATATACATATATAGATATATAATGCAGAAATTGCTAACTTGTGGAATTTGGATTAAATTGAAATTAAAGATCGAATAGGAAAAAAAAAATATCAAAGCTACAGCAAGAAACTATTACTAAAGAGCACTTTTTGTAAACAAAATTTGTGAATGGTCATTATGAAGTTAAGCTACCACGGTTAGACGTCCCCTATAATTCACCAGATGATTTTAAATTGGCCAAGAAGACTAACTTAGAATATGGGAAACTGAGCTGCAATTTTGTATGAATTATATGATGATACATTTATGCAATAGCTAAACGATGACATCATAGATGAAGTTCCTGTCGAAGAAATAGACCAGACTGGAAATTGTCTCATACACCTGTTTTTAAGGATAACAGCACAACCCTTATTTGGCCGGAGTTTGATGCTTCTGCTCAAATGCATAACCAACCATCTTTAATTCAGTGTGGGCCGAATTTGATAGAAAGCATCCCAGAGTTGCTCATTAAATTTAGGAAAAAGAATATTGAGGTGATTGCTGATACCAAGAAAGCTTTCCTTCAAATAAGAATTTGTGCACCGACAGACACTGCTTGAGATTCCGGTGGTGGAAAAATAAGGAATTTAAAAGAATATAAAGTGTTTAGACACACAAGAGTTATTTTCTGTGTAAAGAGCAGTCCTTTTTTTAGAAGCTGTTTTAGATTACCATATTAAAAATATCGAAGTGTACCCCTTTTCTACTAGCATCCTTACAATGGATCTTACGTGGACAACTTGGTAACCAGTCTGGATAGTAAGGAAGAGGTGAAGAAACTTCAATAAAAAGATAACAAATTAATGCTTAAGGGTGGTTTCGAACTTAAGAGGATGGGAAAAGTCATTCTTAGAACAAAGCTTAAAATTAGAAGATTAAAATTAAAAACTAGTTCGCCTACTAGAAAAGAAATTTATGCAAATATAAAAATGGTAGTAAAATTTTTTTCAATAAGACATGTATTATCGGATTTTATGTCGCAACCTAAAAGTTGAAAGCCATCACTAATTTACAGCCCATCATTATAGATAATCTGAACTCATGGAAGGAATTTTTAAGGTTTCAATTAATTCAATAACAATATATCGGTTTTTACAATCTGATTAAAGATCAAAATTTGGAAATGTATTAAATGAAATCATAAAATCAATGTTGAAAGAATTAAGAAGTATTGTTCAAAATTTTTAAAGAAATCATAAGGCATCAGACTAAAAAACAAGTTATGAATAGCATTATCTTTCTTAAAGATACATTTCTTGAAATCTCACATTTTCTCTACTGAAAATCTTGATTGCATCAACAATGATTCAGAACAGAATTTTCCACAAGGGACATGTATATAAATAAAAATGCGTTGCTAAGCGAAAACTAAAGAACGGCTCGCCCGATTTGGCTAATTTTTTTTAAAAAAAGTATTTTCGTAAAGGCACGAGGAAGGTTTTTATGGAGAAAAAACTGCCAGGAAAATAGTTAAAACGACAATTTTCTTACTTTCGACTGATTAAATGAGTGAGATTGCAGGAAGTAATAAACTTTGGTTTGTTGAGAAAGAAATACGCGAAGTCAGTTGGTTTTCATTTATATATTCTTAGAAAACAGGAAGTTTAAAAAAGAAAATAATTGCTTTTATGCAGTTTATACTGATTTTAAACTTATTTTTCCAAACAGATGTGAATAGCATTTTGTTCATTTTTATTTGATGGTGTTTTATTTATTAATGTTTCAATTGATTGTGTTCTGATATAAAGTTGTTTTATTGTTGTTCTTAAAGATAAAATTTTGTTTTCTATATAAATGCGGCATGAAAAGCTCTTAATGTGTTTATTTTATTCTTGAAAGGATTTATTTATTAAGCGATTATTTTTATTTTCTTAATGTTTGATGCATTTTAAATTAAACATTGTTAATTAATTGGTTTTTTCGGATTCATTCTGATGTTCTTTTGAATTAAAATAAAACAGAATAAAGGAAATTAAGAATTTTTTTACCAATTTTCGTTACCCCCAACTGGCGTAGAAAATTCACTCATTTGCTTAAAAATTTAAAACACTGTCCCTCTAGCTGCCAAACATTTGACATCAATCAAAATATAAGAAAGGAGTGTTAGGATTATCTTTAGTATGTTTTCAAGTTGTTTGGTTGTATGGATATTTAATCTATGCCTGCCCAAAATAACGTTTGGGCAGGGAAGAAAAGTAAAGGAAAAAAAAAAGGGGGATGCAGAATGAAAAGAAAGGAAGGGGGAAAAAAGAAGGATTTGTGTGTTATTCAAAATAAAATTGTCGGTGAATTAAGAGCATATAAATCAGTTGATTGTGTAATTAACCAAGATGTTGTTGTCAATTATCCACCAGAATTTTAAAACTCACTTGATTTCCCAAGATTGCCACCTCATAATCATCAATTAAAAGTAGGATTGGTAGTCATAATGTCGCGAAGTATCAACTCCTCACGTCTTTGTAATGGCACACGGCGAGCAGTAAAAACATTAATGAGCAATGTGATCGAAGCACAAGGGAAAATATAAGGGAGATGTGTTGATAGCTCGCATCTCAATGATACCGACTGACGTACCGTTCGAATTTAAACAACTGCAATTTCCAATGTGGCTTGCTTTCGCTATGACCATCAATAAATCCCAGAATCAATCGTTGAGTTTTTGTGGCATTAATCTTGAAAACCAATGCTTCTCGCATGGGCAGTTGTATGTTGCCTACTCCAGCGTTGGAAAACTATCAGCTTTATTTGATTATGCGCCAAGTAATCAAACAAAAAACACAAAGCATTATAATGAAAATATAATCACATTATTAATTAAGTCTTTCAATGTACGAAATAGAAAACTTATTTTTGTAAGTAATCATTGTTTAGTATTAAGCCATAACTCAATTAATGAAGTGATTACCGTGAAACACTCACCCCACCTATTAAACTACGAAATGCCAATAACTTTAGACAGTACGAAGTTTGCCGGGGCAGTTAGTCTACAATGAAAGGGTAATACAAAAAATGTATTACCCTTTCATTGTAGAGATGCAGGGACAATGAAGGAATGTTAGTTGACTACAGCTGAATTTTAAAATGGGATGTGCCAGAAGTCAAATATCAAAGTAAAGCAGAAACTCAAGCATTCTATAAAAACTAAAGAGTGTCTTATATTCATATAAAAACTTTACTTCAATTAAATCAGGTGTAATACAAAAAATGTATAAACTGTGGTCGATAAATTTAAACTACACACATTGGAAATCAGAAGGAAAATTCTATCACAAGGACTTTTCCAATATACTAGAAAGTTAAACTTTTGGTAACAATTCTATAATCTTTATAAATACTGTTTTCAAAAATGGAGTTACTTTATGAAAAAAGAGAAAAATTCCAATTTTAAATAAAATATTTTTAATAACATCTTCAAATCTAATATGTTAGAAATTAAAAATGTAAAAAAGGATTAAATATTTAAAATTGGAGTGATGATTATCATATACAATTTCAGTATTATGATGAATACCTATATTTGACAGGAAGACTAAAAATAATTCTGATTATGCAAAAACACAAAGCATGATTTTATGATGCAACATAGTTAATCTTTCATTTTTCAGTTTTGATAGCCAAATAAAACGAGTAGAAGGTTGAGTACAAATAATTTTCATTTTAACTGCTGAAAATAGCAAGGAGTTAAGTATTAGATACATAGGAAAGTTTAATGCATTTAAAGAAATTGAAGATTCCACAAACCTTTGAACAAATCCAACAAGTAAGCTATGCAATACATGTGAACGAAACCTCATCAATTGACGATCTCGAGGAGTACTATCAATACATTGGCCATTGGATATAGGTCGTTCAAACATATTACAAAATTCTGCCCTAGAGCCAAGATAATTAGGACGCACAAAATCAACCATGCACCAGTATTCAAGCAAATTATTTTGCAAGGGATATCCAGTCAAAACGACTCTTCGTCTGTAAGTGAGAAAATAAAAAATATTACACAATTAATATACATATTTCATAACAACATATACAAAGAATATCCTTTAAAATATGAATGTTTCAAATATCAGAGCTAATTAAACAAACAATAAAAAATAATTGGCCATTAAAGCTTTGATTAAAAATCTGGCCCTATTTTAAAGCCTCTCTTGCAGGAAACACATTTATAAATTTTTCAGAGATCGCCACAAGAGCGTAGGTCACACAAAAAATACATACTGAATATATATACGACCACTGCAAGTAAAAGTTCGCGGCAAAATACACCCGCACGCAAGGCATTAACAAAATAACAGCTTAAATTCTATAATACATTCTATCAAAAATTCTTTAAGAAATCAAACCATTAAACCAGTAGTTTTTAATGGCAACCTGAATATTATCACTTCAAAAAGCTGGCATTCTGGCTTAAATTAAATACAGCATTATTTGATAATCTTTAAAAAACAACTTGATGAAAGAATATCAATGACACCAAACTGATTCAAAAATGTTAATTTTAAATTACCACAACTGTAACATCAACAACATAATGAGATTTGAGCTGTGTTGCAAGTATATAAGTACAAGCATGAATAAGATTCAATTTCAATACATTTAAATCAGTATTACAAAAGAATGTATTCCTGTTTAAGTTCCAACCCATATTATTGTAATTAATCTTACAATGAATTGAACCAAGAGTAAAAGCAAAACAGTCCAGTATTTTCCATTAATGGTCGGTAGTGACAATTTCTCATTTAAATTATGAAATAATGCTGAAATTGCTATATATTACTGTGATAGACAAATATTACACAGGAAAAAAAAATTCTTTTTGATGTTCAGCCACTTTTCATATTCAGCATTCAGTCAAAATTACAAATCAGTGATATCAGCGGACAGTGTTCTTTATTAAACTTCAAAATTGCAATATTTAAAAATTATGAACATTAAAAATATTTAATTATTTAAAATGCTGATCACATATATCCATCAATATTTCTTACGAATATAAATGATGAGGGTCCCAATGAAATCTGGGAGGAAAAAAATCCATGAGTTTCTCATGTGGGTATATTCATGATACTAAGAAATCTAAAAATAATACTTATATGCTAGTTATAATGTAATATGAATTAAAAAAGGGAAATGCAAGGAAAGAAAGAACTAATTGAACATTTTTTTTAAACAAAAGGATACTAAAAGAAATTTGATACTTAAGTACAAAAATTTTAAACAAAATTCAGCAAGATAAATTCTATGAATCCAGGGGGGAGATATATTATTCCTCATTCTCTTTAACTGCATGTCACAAAATTAAAGACTCAGGTGAAATAAAACACAAAGCATTTTTGTTATCATGATACAAATCATTTCATGATTATTTAACAAAAACATTACAAAGCGATTAATTTTTTATTTATTCAATTTTGTCAATGGATGTCTTTGGACATCAATTTCCGCAGATTTTTCAGACAATAGTTTTATGGAGCTTGAATAAATAACGTAGAATATTTTTGTATGGCCTACCAATGAACATTTTTAGCTATTTTACTTTCAGTGAACATGTGAAAATATTTCCGATATGCCAATGAATGTATTAAAAGACGAATATGACCCAACAATTTTAATGTCTGTAAAAATTCATCTTTAACTGATTGTTCCTGAACTAAAAAGTTCAAAATCGGTTTATTTTCGGACATAAAATTTGACGCTTTTGGACTTGACATATTACCTTGTTTAAATACAGTCTAATATTAATTAAGACTTTTTTGAACCGACACATAATTTTATTTTCCTTTTTTGAAATAGCTGATAAGTGTTTGATTTCCCATATTACATAGGCTTATTATTTCATGCAAATGGAGCAATAAGAAACGAATGGATTTTGCGGGACTTTCCAAGCCCTTCAGAGAAAAAAAAAAAATATCCTGTCAAATTTGTGATAAATACGGATTTTGAGCCGGTCAATGTTTTATGAAAATAATAATAATAACAACAATAATAATCTGTAATCTTTTCTGAACAAACTCATAATTTTTCAAATGATAAACAAATCATTTGATAAACTCGCGTATGAGTGACTAAATACCACCGCGATTTCGCCAGCAGAATTGATTGATGCTATTCCCTTAAAAAAATGTATTCTAATCTTTTATCTAATCTTCAGTTAAAGAAGTCTCGTGCATGATAATTAGCTTCAAAGCGAGAATCTTATGGAAAAAGAAATATGTCCCACAAATTGATATTCGATAGATACAGAAAAAAGGGAGGAGAAAACAGGATAGGTGCCAATTTCCATTTTACACATTCGCGAATGGTACTGTTTCGTTTTTGTAGTGATGACTAGGATCTTTTATTTTTGCAATTTTTACAGATCGACGTTTTTTAAATAGGGGGGTGAAAAATAAGAAACTTAAAATCCCTAGTGTTTTCCTGGTTTTTATGAAATTTTTTTAATTTCTCTGCATTTTTCAGGTTTTATAATTCGATCTTTAAATTCCTTGCGTTTTCCCGGCTCTCCCGGTGGCGTGGCAACTATGATTATTGATAAAATATTCAGCAATAATTGAATTGCTTACAATTTGAAAGCCTACTTAAGCAAACAATAATAACACTAATGAATAAACTCTCTTGTAACTTTTACTATAATATATAATACATGTTTGCTAAAAAATTTCACACAATAATGGAAGCAAATTTCGTTCAATAACTATTTTTGCATCAAATAGACTAGATAAAAACAGCATTAATTTTCTACAATGGCACATATCACAAATACATATAATACAATTTCGAATAAGAAATCAATATGATTTAATTATGAATTCTACCAATTGAAGCCTCTAAATTTTGCGATTTTAATTCACACACTCATATTTTATCCTAATATTCTAGATTAACAAAAAATACCACAGGAGCTTTGACAAATACATCAAATGTTATTAACCATCAAACCAGTTTATAGCTCATTTTTAAAAAACAAAATTAACATTAAATGCAGTAATAAAAAAATGAAAAGTTTACTTGAAATGATGTATCATTAAATTCTGTTTTAAAACTAAGAGAAGAAAGATGATGATCAGAATAAAACAGATCAAATTTAATTTAGTACTGTTGATAATCTAATTATTTGCAAATCAGATGATTTTTCAAATTTATTTTTTAAACTCTATTTTCAAGCACAAACCTTGTTTTAATACTCTTCAATGCCATGGATGTACTTGCTAAGCTGTTTTTGATTCTATGTCCTTCATCACATATCACAAGGTCTGGACCAGGAATAACAATATGCTCATACATTTCTAAAAGACGAATTTAACCATAATATATTAATCAACTAACTTAAAATAATAAATCGCTAGTAATCAACCTAAATTAATTAATTCAGCAGTATGATATGCTACAGGATACAGAATGATATAATGTATAAAATATACAGTCACCTAAAAAAATGTTGGGACATAATACATGTTCAAAGAATTTTATCATGATAATAACTAAAATAAGTAACAGACAAACACAACAAAAAAATTAAAGCATTTATGCATATTATGAGATGAAGTCTCCTGAAAGCGTCTGTATGCATGAGAAAAAAAAAAGGAGAAATACTTCCCTGATATTGGAAGTATATCTAACATTTTGGGGGGAAGGTTTTAGTATAATGAAGTTCAATCAAAATTAAAAGAAGTTTTATAATTCCAATTTTAATTATATCCCTAATACGATTTGCGCGTGCGTAAAACAGCAGTATCTGTGCTTTGCACTTATCCGCGCTTGTGCTGAAACCACTAACTGCGCATGCGCAAAAATTGTGTTATGCATATGTGATACATTTCATTGTTTACGTCTGAAGTTAAACAGCGACTCAGAATCCCCCCCAAAGGAAATTCAACCTTGGTCGGAGCACATTAAATAACAAAATTCGTTTGTCATGCGATATTGAAAATGTAGGGGAAAGAAACATTCGGTTAACGAATATCAGGGAAAGAATGTCCACACTTTGGGAAGGAGGTCTATTGAGCGAAGAAACCACCTCTCTTAAATTGAATTGCAGAGACAGAATGAATCTCATGAAGAGCATAGTGATCACCCAGCCAATATAGTTTGCAAAGAAATATTATGAAGCAAGCTGAATTTTATATTTCTATTAGCTTATACAGAGTTGATAAATAAATCTAGAACAGTGTGTAGATATATGTGAATAATTTTAAAAAAGCTTTTCCATTATATATTCGTAGTGAATTGTTTTGTCAATGAATTTATCAAATTTTTATCTTTTTAACAATCTAAATATTTCTGAATGTATGATATAAGAATTGTTTTGTAGTAATTTTTGATGATTTTGAAATATATTGTTATGTTAGATGTTGTGTGACATGAGCATTTCATATCGGATGGAGGCTACATTTAAGTGTAAAGCTAATTTTTCCAATCGAATGTTGTGCCACAGGTAACACTGTGCAAGCATGGCAGTCTATTTAACAAAAAAAAAATCACACATTATGCAATTATGATTACGATTTGAAATAACAGAAATTAAGTCAGAAAATATTGGTACACTGTCTAGTAAATCAAAAACAAAATATAAACTTGATTATTGATATCTTGTTGAGTCATTCCTTGCACTTTATGATCTCTTGCAATCGATTTGGCATGGATTCTATCAATTTTTCGTAATATGATCCACTAATTTTGGCCACTCTTTGACAAATGTTTAACTCCAGCTTGTTAGATTTATTTATTAAATTCATTGATTCTTTATTGCAAATAATCCTACGAATGTTCATGGGATTAAAATCTGTACTCAAGGAACAAGTCTTAATCACACCAGGGCAATGGTAAAGGACCCATAACTTACAAACATCAGCAGTATGTTTTGGTTGTTATCCTTGTACAGTCTAAAATGTCATGAGACTCTTTAAGTATCTCATACTCTCCTGTAAATTTTGTTTAAAAATACAAAAGTAGGCATACTTATTCATTGAGCCAACAATGAATTCTAAGTTCCCGTCAGCAGAGATTGTCGTGCAACTCCAAACTAATTGGTTGCCACCTCCATATTTTACAGTATGAAGCAAATTTTTGATGTGCAATTCTGCATTTGCTGTGTCCCAAACTTTTTGCTCGCAACCCGATCTGAAATTATTTGCTTTTATTCACAAAAATTAAATTTCTAAATGATTCTGATGACTGCTTACGTACATGCCAAATGTAGTCTAGCTTTTTTATTTGCTTTGCTGATGTAGGGCTTTTTCTGAAATATTCAGCCTTGATATTTAGGTTTTTATTAAATATCCCGGGCAGTTTCATCATTTATAGATTTCTAAAAACTAATCTTACATTTCAGCCAATTTTACTATGCTGGGCTTTTAGATTAATGTGAATATGTCTCACAATCCCCTTCTCTTCTTGTTCATTACATGCCCTTTGCTTGTTTTCAACATTATTTCTTTTATTGGGTCCCACATTATAATAGACAGCAGATTTATTCTGCTTACTTATCCAATACAATGAACTGATTTTCTATTCTTCAAATGACATATTACCAGACTTCACGTATCAACTGAAATATCCTTGTTTCTCGTCATTGTTCCATATGTAACTTTTGCGTCGATACTTTATATATTTAGAATTTTAATTTTAAAAAGTGGTAGTAAAGAAAATTTTCTTAGTGCGCAATACATTATTCGATGTTGCTTCAAAAGTATTCTATTACTTTTATGACAACTATTTGTGTTTAAATTTTATTTAAAATGCTATATTAAATATTGGAATTCTAAAATGGCAAGTTAATTTTCTTTTCATAAGATATACCAATAATTAAAATATTTCTTGAATACTTTTTTTGTATTATTGAGATTAATATTTTTTATAAAAAGTCGTACATGTTATGAATGCCAAGTGATACAGTGCCAATATTTTTTTGAGTGACTGTATATTAAATAATGCAAATAATCCAAGACAAAAAGTGCTTAATCTGATCTGGAATTTGAAAAGTGATGACAATCTTATTTCAGTAACTTAAGGTAAAAACACATAAATAAATAAAATAAAGCACCGATATTAAATCTATTTTATATTTTGAAATTATACAGGAAACAAGTTGTAACCATAATAAAAAAAGGGACATGAAATATTTTACTTTGAATGAAAATAATCCTAAATTATCATCACAATGAAAACAAGCATATAATCAAATATCACAAAGCCCCAAAAATATATGCCATATCAGCAATGGCTTACAGTCTCAATAACTTAATTTTTCACATTCTTTAATATCTATCATATCAATACGACACACCAAAAAGTAACAAAATCCAAGGAGCTTATAATATAAACAATACTAATAATGCTTTTAATCAAGTACAGTTCAGTTTTAAGATTAAAAAGGAAATTTATAAAGTAAACTTCTTTCCTATATTCTGAATACAAATGTACATTTTCTTTTGCATCCATTACACAGCATATGCTTATTGATATTTTATGATATATTGAGAGGAAAATTACCATCCATGTATTTCTTTATTTGTTCATTTGTTTCAGGTTCTACCGACATTTCTTGTTTCTTTAATCTTTTACTTTTCTTCATAGGAATTTTGGGCATTTTTCTTAAGGCCAGCATTCTATACATTTCATAACCCATCAGTAAGACACCACCTTGACTTCTCCATTCAGCTACAAGTGAATAATAATAATAATAACTTAAATTTGAAAACAAGCATGGTAACATGTATTTAAAAAATGATTTAGTATCAAACTATATGGAAATAGTAAAGCTTTTGGGTCTCACCATTAAAATTAAACAGTTTCAGATGGAAGTCTTAAAGTATTAATAAAAATGCAGTTTTATTATGTATTCAATAATTGATTTCATGTCTAAGCACAAAAGAGTAAAGACATATTCTCCTTAATACACAGTATAAAAAAAGAGAAAATAGAAGTTATAAAAGGACTAATATTTTAGAAAATGGAAATGTTAGTCCTGATAGGCATATCTTGCAATAAAATTAATACAATTTGATTTGATACATTTCTGAAATTCAATTGTGCGAAATGCTCGAATTAAATGATAGTAATAGGTGGTTTAATTGCCATCTAAATTAATTTCAAAACAACCATGAGAGAGAGAATAATTACATACATTATGCAAATTATGAAGTTTTATACTGATTGAATATAACACTTCATATTATGAACAAATGATCATGAACGTAGCTTAAAGTAAAAATAGTAAACTTGCTGGCCACACATTCCTTTATGTTAACATGAATTTAAACAATTACAGTGTGCTATTTAATAATTAAAATTATTCATTAGATGAATCAGAATAATACTGAATATATTTCTTCAAAAACATAAATGAAGGATATGGATATAGAACTCAATCAACTGAGAAAATATGTTTGCTTACGAATTTAAATACATTGACAATTCTTCCAGTAAAAGCTATTGGGAAATAAATTCCACAATTTTAATACCCCAATTCATTTAAAAACGCCTATTCAATACTAAAACTTCAAGCTAGTTTTTAATTTGAAAGCAGTAATTCAGTCTAAAGGCTTTTAAAAAGGTCATAAGATATGCTAAATTATGTAAGTAAATAATTATCTAACTAATTTCTTTAAGTAAATAATTTAAGATGTAATATTTTAAAAAACAAACATATTAAGTAATCCAAGTTTCTGAAATGTAATCTTTTAGTTAACATCTTTGAAAACTAATTTAACACCAGAAATATACTCAAAACACACCTGGCATAAAGCTTACTATTTCTATACTTGTTTGGAAAAAATACCTAATAACTGAAACTACTTTTAAGGAATCATATCAAAATATGTACCAGAAATACAAAGATTCCTTTTTAGTACCTATCTATGTTGAATAATTTACAATATTCTAAATTTCGTGCATTCATCTACATATATACAGAACTTCTTTTTTTAAAAAAAATTTAATAAATGGCGATTTCAGATGAAAAGATGAGTTTAGAATTGTACAAATTTATTTGCATTATCAAATATTCTTTATAGGTAACTTCAAAATTAAATTAGAAGTGTCTATGCACTTTTATAGCTCACAAATTCCACTCTAAATCCTTATTGTAATATGTGATGGATGTTTGTAGATTGCATCAAAAGTAAATCATGAAACTAGCAGAGTATAAAAACCTGTGTTTAATGGATAAAAAGAATGCTGATTTGGTGTTTTAATGGGTTTTTTGATGCATGCCAAACTAAAGAGACTTTGAGATAATTATAATAAGCAAAAGAATTCAAGAAAATTTGATGAATATATCAAACAATTTAGAAGGAAGGAAAAATCTACATCTAATCCTCAGAACTATGAGAGTAATTTTTGAAATTACAATAAGATAATAAAAAATTAATCTCAAGTAAATACATACCTTGAAAAACAAGAATAAAGGTTACTTGAGAAACATAATTCATTAATTTAAAAAGACTTAAATGAGTAAGGGTAACATCAAAAAGGATCCATTTACTTATAAGAAATAAGTCAGTAAGGAGTCCATACCTATTAATGCAGCTCTAGCTGCCATAGTTTTGAAATTTTCATTCAAAGTATACACATTGTAGTCTCGAGGTCTCACTTCGCCACTCAAAACCTGAGAATCTTCAACACAATTAGAAGGAGGGACCCACATGTCAAATTCAGCCTTCCAGTTCTGAATAGTGTTGATAGGCACAATACACAAAACTAATGTTGCAGGAGTATGCCTCAAAAAGACATCAACAAATGACACAACCTGCAGAAGAAAATCACAATTTAGAAATGACATAAAAGAACTATAAAAATACTTTTTATGATTTAATTGAAAAAGTGTACAGTTAATTAGATACCTGCACGGTTTTCCCCAAGCCCATACTATGTGCTAGTATGCATCCAAATCCACTAGATGATTTATATCTCTCAAGGTTTTCTACTACGTTGTCATACAGGAACCGAATCCCTCCAATCTGGTAAGAAATACAACATTGAAAAAGTATTTAACTGATTAATCCGATCTAAAACATTATTAACAGGAAATTAATATAAACAATTAAGCAGACACCAAAATAGATTATTTAAGACTTGTAAACTGAAAAACCTTCTGAAACACAAGGCAAGAATAATGTACATTAAAATATTGAATGATAAAGAAATACTTTGCAACTGTATTTATTAGCATTTAAAGACTCTGAGAAACAATAATAAAACACCTATAGAAGAATTAATAGTGGAAAATGAAGTCCGATTTCTAAATAATGCATGTATTAAAATTAGTGATGCCCAAAATTAATTATTTCATTACCAATGTTAATAAATATTTTATCTTATTTTCATCATTTTGACAATTGAAAAGCTTTCCAGAAGCTTCCGATATTATCTACTGACTTTTTTTAAAACTCTATCTTCGTATCATAATTTTTACACATAAATATGCATTATGGGTAAAAAAATGGTCTCATTTTTTTAAAATTCAGTTTGGTAATAGTGTGGAAAAGCTGTCTTTTAGGTTCAAAACCAATTTTACAAAAATTGGTTGCAATATTACATTATCTTGAGGTACCGCAAAACGCTTGAAATATGTGAAAAATGGAAATTTTTAAAAAAGGCTTTTAAAAAATTTTCTTAGATTTTTGGCAACAGAGAAAAGATAGTGTTCAGGTACGAAAGGGATTTTTAAAAATTCTGGTATCAATAAAACAATAACTTAAGGTTTTGCAAAAAAGCTCCAAGATGGAAAAAAAATTGAATTTTTTTTGTCTAATTTTGCATTGTTTACTTCTGTATCGTTAATGATTACAAATGTTACACCTGCAAAATGTTTATTTCTATTTCATTGCCACATTAACCCTTAGAGGGGCACTAAGTAAAAATATTTAAAATTTAACTAAATAACGCTAAATTTATTATTTATTAGACCTCTAAACATACATTTTGGTGTTAAATTTTTTTCGCATATCTCTAAGGTGTTTTTCCCGCCATTCTGTGACATACCAAACGAGCAAATATGTCTCCAGGAAAAACATTCTGAAAGCTGTTACTGAGACTTTTGAAATTGCTAAATTTGCATTAAATGCTATTGAATTTTAAATTTTACAAAGCCGTTTGAATAAAATAAGTTAAAAGTATATATTTTTTAGAAGAAAAAAAAAACATGTATATCTATATATACAAATACTTTTACTTCAGTTTTGACGATAAATTCTGTTTTGTATAGAGTGTGTTTAGATTTTCTGAGAAATATAAATTGATTTAGGTATTATGTTTTAATTTTAAAAAATAAGTGCTATGAATAATTAATTTAGTAATTAGTTATAAGTACTATAATAATTATTTTTTACTAAATTGAAATAAAAAAATTAATATGAAATATTTTTAAATTAGTTTTGGAATAAACAATTATAAAGAATACGTAAGTAAAAAAATGTCTGATAAAAATTAACATTTTGCAGAAAATACTTGATTACTTATTAAATTATTTTGAATGAAATTTGACAAAGCAGCTTATATCCTTTGTCTGCATGCACAATGCAACATTGCACATTTGGTACATTGTAGTTGTTTGTTGCAGTTTTGCATGGATGCAGCAAAGTGCACATTTTCTGCCTTTGCACTTCACAGGTAAATGTTTAATGATCATATTACACCTTTTCCAAATAGAAGAGAAATAGCGAAGAGCCTAAAGGAGATAAGGAGACATGGTATTCTAGTGGGGCAGTGATGCTTATGTGCATCACATTTTTTTTTTATTTTCTGTAAAATAAACCAGTTTGATTTTTATAAAGTTATCATCAAAGTAAGGGAGTAATTTATTTCAATTTTTGGTTAATATTTTTTTAAATTATGCTTTTATTATTTTAAAAAAGAATTAAATGTACAACTGAAAAACATGGCAGTGTTTAAAAATTTATTTGACCTGATAAATGAATATTTATCTCGTTCTGCCATCTCTAACTGAAAATACAAAATATAAGGTACATCTTCAATATTTATTGATGCTTTATGAGCGGCAATATTTTTATTGATAAAATTTTGAATATTGTGAGAATCAAAACCCCTCAAAGGGTTAAACTTTTTTTTTTAATTAAATTTTGGCATATTCACACGAGTCAATTTTTGCTCTTATGTGTCCTTCTCTTGCGATTGAATCCCAGACATTTTGAAGCGATTTCGCTACCAGTTTCACAGCACTGATTGCATCTAACAAGGAACCCTCTGAAAGTCGCTAACAAAGCCCCCTATATTATTTGGTTCAGCTTCAGATACCTTCTGTATAAAGTCTTTGGGAGAGTCACAGGAAACATGTTTTAACAAGGGGCATTCAGTTATGTCATTTTCAAGCCATGCACACATGTTCGTGTAATCTTTTGCAGCATAGTTTATCTTTGAAACTTTAAACTTCCCGACTATGCCTTTACATTTTGTTTTTATTTTTAAACACGTCGCAAATAAAGTTCTCTTTGAATTTTAAATTCATCCCTAAGCAGGGACGAAAGGATATTTTTTGAAACAGCAAAGTATTCTTTTTTAAAAATAATAATCTGATCTACAACGTTCTTGAGACAATCAGAAAGATAGAATGAATATGACATCAAGGTTAAAAAAATGTTTGGAACTATAAGTTCATGAAACATTAACATTACATTAACTTAACATTAAACCACACAGGCACCAATTAGTTTTATCTTTTATAGTCTATTTGATGGATCTGGTTGCTTTGTTTCTGTTTGTAAAGAACGCTGTTGTTTTACAGCGTTGTCATTGTCACCAGTAATCGTTTTTGATGCACAATTTCCCCCCCGTCCTTGACTAAACTTAACTATTCTATGTAGGTCTTTCCTTAAAGTGCATGTGTTGTAGCTATATCAATATTGTCCATTACCATTTTCCTGCAATAGCGTCAATCGTTTAGAACCTTTTATTCCACAACCGGCACTTCTTTTACACAAGCCAGCAAAATCAAATAAACGCCTAGTTTCTTCTCTAAATTCTGTGAGATTGGAATCAAATTTTATCTGAACTTTTTCTGCTTTTAGAATAATAAATTCATGTATTTACTATAATAAGGTTTTATCATTTGTGAAATTCTTTTGCTAGAAGCAACGGGAACTAAGATGTCACATATTACGCTTCCAGAAGGAATTGCTGAATTCTTCTCTACAGCAATTTTGAGGCTATGTCTAATATAGTAGTAGCACTGAATACGTATGCAGTGTGTTCAACTTCAAGCTAATCATTCAATTTCGCAAAAATAGAACATTCCGATATTTGTTTTGTCTTCACTAATTTGTAATGAGCAAGTTTTACCTACAGCAAAGGAAACAAGCGCACAAACTAACAAATCAGTTATACAATAGATAGAGTGGAGACATCAACTCAACTGAATTCGGTAAAGTTATTGGCCTGAAACAAGCTATGTCCTTGTCACCGGACGCAAATTAATCTCCGCTTTACCCCAATCTCAATAACAACAGCTCCGACGACGACGCAGTGCCATTCCAGTGCAATAGTAAAACTGTTTTTAAACTATTGTTAGTATGACAACGCCTATTTAAAGCTTTTTATTTCATAATCGAGGCACACAAAAATCCTTAAAAGGTTGCAAAAGGTGTGATTTTATGAAACTTGAATATCTTTGCGGCACCTCAAAATCAATATTTTTTTATAATTTTTATTCATCTTATCTATACCAAAAGGCAATCTTTCCACTACAAAAAAAAAAAAAAGGCTCCATAATTTATTTTTTTAATTTAGCAAAAAATTCAATTTTATGAAACTTTAAGGTTCTTGTGACAAATAAAGATCAACTCCCTTATTTTCCATATTTACACTTTATTTTATTACACCAAAAGGCAACTTTTCCGCGCTATTACAAATTAAAAGAATTAAAAACATTTTTTCATTCCACCTTTCTGTATATAATACAAAGGAATGTTATGATTTAAATATTACTGACAGAAAGAAAAAAAAAGATATATAAATATTATATAAAATGTACTAACAATTACTTTAACACTTATTTTGCTATCAATACCTTCTGAAATGTACTAACATACCTGGTGAGGTTTAATAACTTTTGCAATCTGTGGTGCTAAAAAGATATCTGGATCTTCTGGTGGGTGTCCGACATTTACTAAAACTCGACCTTCTTCATCAGGAAGATTAAAACAATCATTTGTATGGGCACCACTGTTATTTGGATCTTCTGCAGTGCCATCTCCTTCTGTTTCACCTTCATCACTCAAAACCATAACATCATCATCTTTTTTGTCAGAGTCATCGGTGTCACTTTCGTTACCAGAGCTGGAGCTTGATATATTAATTATATTTTCTACAAAAAAGAAAAAATATGGTGTCAGTTTAAAAATATATATTACTTTACACAGCATTAATATGAATTATCAAGTTGACAAACTTTTAATTCCTTTTGGTACTGAATGATATTCATGTTGCAATCAGGCACTTAAAGCTAAGATATTTTAGGTGAGGAAGGTATTAAGTGATAATCGTCTTCTAACAATGGTGCAATCTTTTTATCTTTTGAATCTGTACATAAAATACATCATTCGATTTCCTGAATTGAGGAAAGAAAAAGGCAATAGCGTACAAGTCTAAACCACGCAGATTAGTGCTTAAAAATATAACAACCATTCAACTGCAAAAAAGTTGAAAATCCAGATGAATGAAAACATTTTTATATATTACATTAAAAATAAACATTTTTTTTAAAAAATAAAAGGTAAAATATCCAAAATCTTCATAAAAAATAACAACAAAACTACAGCTTGTAATTTTTTTTAAACGCCATACCTTCAATAGGGGTAGGTATTATACTCTGAAGTTTTGACTTTTTATCATCATCACTGCTATCCATAACAGCATCCGCTTCACTTTTAACAACAGTCTTTTTGCACTCATCAGTTGGCTCCGATTCACTCAGTGAAGAAGAATCAAATAAACTTGGAGCATCATCAGGTTGGCTAAAAAGTTGAGTTAAAGCTTCCTTCTCAACTTCTATCTGCTGGAGTCGTTCTTGTAAAGCTCGCATTTGGGCTTCTTGCAACCTTTGTATACGTTCTTGTTCCTCTTTTTGAGCTGAGAGAGTAACAGCATCTAATTCATCCTCCAATTTTATATCCCTAGAAATAGTTTGAAAAGATCATAAATATTTCTAACAATCACTTAAAAAGATTCTAAAAGAACAATTTTAAAATTTCATATCCTATAACAATATATAATTGTCCAGCGAAATCCATTACTCTATTTTGGTGTCTAGCGACTAGGGCAGGTTTTGTTTTGGGTGCAAATAAAATTAAGCATGATTAATAATTAATTACGAGATAGTAAATTTCATACTTTATTTCTATTTTTTTTAAATGCTGGATTGTGGCAAAGATCAACACGGCGATGCCTGCTATTTTCATTCTGTAAGCTGGCATTTTGTCCCGCATAGATATCGAAGGTGTTTATGAATGTTTTATATAGTATGGTAAAGGACTTGGGGAGAAAAAAGACAGGAAAATTTCCTATCAATAAGAATGTAATTAGACTGTGATTCCATGTCGCATTTCAATATATTCTAGCCTCACAGTATAGTTATAAGCTCTTTATATTATTTTCTTTTCGCATTATTCATAATAATTCAACATAGTTAAAATTGAAGCTAGATTCGATTCGTACTTGAATATTTCTTTTATATAAATACTTTTACAGAATACCAGAAGACATTTCTACAATCCAATGTAAGGAAACTCTCGCAGCCAATAAGGTTCGAAGAGCTAGAATATAGATAATATCACCTCAGCGACGAAGGGAAAGTTCCAGTATGCAATACAGTACAATATTATAAATATAAGGAGTTGGAAAAGTATGGTAACATTTTCAAATATGAATTAATATTTTTTTAAAAAAGATTTTCACTAATGTTTTTTTAATGTTCCATTAAGAAAGGGTTGAAGTTTTAATGAATGGAATGTTAACTAGATGACGTTATGTCATCATTTTGATATATTCTCATTTAAAACCACAACATTGTAGGAAAGAGCGTTTGTTGTAACACGGTTTATATAATTTAAATCTGCAACACAGGCAGAGTAAATTCTGACCATCTATAATCAAAGTCAAATTTCCAAACCCACAATTTATAAGTGGAATGAAAAATTTATGACGCCTGGTAGCGTATTCCAAAACCTGGCCGACCAAGCAGAAGCTGCGAAAATGTTGCAAGCATTGAAGAATGCTTTCGTCGCAATTCCCGATGCGCCGAGCAATAGTAAATACCAAGATCAACTGTGCATGATGTGCAGCAGAAAAGGTTACGGCTTCCTACGTATGAATTCGAATGTTGTACAAGTTAAAATCGGAAGATAAGCTTCGATGCCGAATATTCAAAGGAGCGTAGCAAAAAATAACAATTTTCTGAAGTGTATAATGCTTTTAGACGAGGCAGGGTTTCACGAATTAGGTACTGTTAGCCCGACATAATACTCGAATATGGGGATTAGAAAATCCTCATGCCAATAGAAGCAAAAGGCAGCCCTAAACTGTGTGATCGAATTATTTTCAGAAGTACCAGTCAACTCAGACAATTACTTTAATATACTTGAAATTTTCCTCAAGTAAAGGATTTTCAAACCAATATCCGTTTTAAGTAGGATGAGATGAGAAGGTCCATTATCACGGCCACCCAAATCTCCAGACATAAAATCTTAGTATTTTTCATGCAAAATTGTGAAAAATAAAGTTTACCAATCTCCAATTCCTGACACTGATGAACTGAGAAGTTGAAATTATAAAATAGCTGTTCCAAAATTTAAAATGGCATCCCAATTGTCAATTTTTAAAACAGAATAGAGGACAATGAATTTGGAAGGGAAAAAAAAAAAAAAAAAAAAAAACGGAAGAAACTGTGCGGTAAGTGATTCACGAAAAGCATCAAAAATCATTCGTTAAAAAATGAAATTAAATTTTCACCTGTATTTTCTGAAATTTGCTATTGTAATGCCATTTGAAACCATGGAGCAACATTTTTTAACAGGATTTTTTTCGGTCGGCAAATCGAGAAATAACAGATTATATTTTGTTTATCTTTCTTAAATGTAACGAAAACTCAAGTACTTTCTTGGGGCCCCGAGTTAAGCAAAATAAAATTAAAGAAGTTTTTAAGGACTGGGGAGGGGACCCTGATAATTGCTATAATTGAGGAAATGAAATCCTCACCAACTATTTGAAAAGAAAGGGACACAACTAAAGTCAATCTGTGTCTAGAGTGTGCGTCAATCTAGATTTCCTCTCCCAACCCTCCACTACGCTATCAAGGAGATGTTACCTCATTTTTGAGTAACATCTCCTACAAGTTGGATTGCATAGAGGAAGTCCAGTTGAGTAGAAGCTAAGATTGTCGGGTTTAATTCCATTAGACTTGTTTGCTTCGGCATTCACGAAATCCGTAGTGTATAAATAAATAATTAAAAAAAAATGAAATTGCGGATGAGTGGAAGGTATTATTCAAACAATTTGTCAAATAACTCCTGTTATTCCATAAATGAATTGGAGATAACTGAATTACTGTTTAAATATTTGTTTGGCTACAAAAGCACACATTATCTATTGATATTGAAACTTGAAGAGAATAGATGTTCTTTCAACTTAAAAATATTTTTTTTAAATAAAAAAATAGATATTTCCGAAATAATAAGACATAACTTGTAAGTATTCTTATTCTGGATCTCTATAAATATTTTATTGAAATTCATTTAATCACCGACATTTTCAAGATATTATGCCCTTCACAAGCATTCTCCTACCTTTTATCTTGTATGCATGCATAAAAATTTTAATTGCTATTTTAAAGTTAGTCGCTATAAAGATGCAGGAACAATTTTAGAGTGCAATCTTATCTTTTAGTGCAAAAATTTCAATTGTTTTTTTTTAATAAAATGAAATCAAGTTTACTCAATAGAAGAAACCAAAATCTATGTTTTGATTAAGGGACTTCCTTCAACCTATGACAGCCTTTTTAGAAAAATTTCGATCATAAAATAAAAATAGTAAAATAGAAATTTCGTATAATATAACATAGACTTTTAAATTTCCTAGTAAAAATGAAATTTATTTTTGAATATATCGTTAAAAAATTATGGCTGTTATTCATATTGGCATTCAATTAATAGACAGCAGAAAATTTATTCAAGATGATTAAAGGAACAGTGAAATATATTTCCCTGATTAATAAGCAACTTTTTTCTGATTTCAACTAATTATACTAAAGTTCTGATTTTCTCTCAACTAAGAATTGTGTTTTTACAATTTATATTTTAAAAAACATTTAAAAGTTAATTTAACATCAAAAATTTATATTTTTATAAAATTTAATTTTTTTTAAAAAAATAGAATAAGCATGTTAAAAACAGTATATTACACTTCCTATATGTAAAATGAATACTGAAACTTTTAAGAAAATAATTTGCAATAGAAAATGAATAAGAATTCTAAGAAAAATGAAAACAACTCATTGCCATGCAAGTTATCTTATGTTAATAGTAAAGGTGATTATGATTTTTTCTTTAAAATTTTAAAACAGATCAACCCTTTCCTTGAAAGAAAGCTGTTCGATATTTCTGATGATATAATTGTTTGGGCGACTTCGGATGCACAGAAAGGATTGCGGGAAATTGACGATCGCGAGGCAGCTTAGTGCGAAATACTCACATCGGTAACTCTCTCCAATTAATAGATATTTTTCTGAATTTTTGACTTTTGCCAGATTTCCCGGTTGTATTGCCAACCTATAATTTTAAGTAATAAATTACCACAAAATTTCCATCCACAACAGGGAAAGAAAATCTTAAATACATGGTTGCTATGAAATCAGTGGCCCTAAAAGGATTAATGTTAATTAAGAAAAAATTGATAAGAGAAAAGTCACAAATAAGAAAATCAATATCTACTTTCATTAATTAATATTGTATCCTTACTGAATTTTCTTCAAATCTGTAAGCATAAAACTCCAAGAATCTTCAATGATCGAAAATCCTCTTTTTATATTACTGCTACCACGGACAATGATATGGCATCATCGCAAAGTTGCAAGGGCAGCACGAACCAAAATTACCCTCTCTGCTCTTAGAAGAGTGAAAAACGATCTTACCGAAAGTTTCATTAAGGTTCATATAAATTTGCATTAGGCATTTAAATTTACTATACTTACATATAAATTTGTATACATCATTATTCTCAGAATAAAATTTCAATAGATTCTCAATGTAACTATAAAAAAATATTTTTTAAAACTCCTTCAAGATAGATGAGCACGGAAAAAAAGTACCAACAAAAAGACGGAGGAAGTTATAAAAAATGCATTAAGAGAAGGAATAAATTTTTTTGATTGATAGTACTTGTATGATCATATAATAGATAATAAACACACAATCATTTAAATTTTAGATATAAAAGCATTGTTTATTTATAATACATTCTTAATATGATTATAAATTAATGTTTAAATTCACTTCATTTTATAAAGAATTATTTAGGAAGGAAGTAAAATATCAAATGTTCCTGAGAAATACATAAATAATATATGAATTAAAAACACTCAATCAACTTACCTAATATTGCATCTCTCAAACTTTTTCTTTTTTGAAAGCTTATCGTCTTTTTTCGAACTTTTATCACCACAATCATCTTTCTTATCCTTTTTCTCTTTTTTCTTCTCACAAGATTCTTCTGAATTCCCTAGAATGGCCTCATTACTATTAAAATTTTCTCTGCCTTCTTCAGTTACTGAGTCAGTAACAGAAATAGTCTGGTTAGATTGTTCCATGTTTTCAAGAAGGTCACAATCAGATTTTATTTCAGTTTTAAAATTTGAATGTTCTTCTGGGTTTTTCAGGTCATAAGATAAAATATCTTCACTAGGAGAAAAAAAATCTGCTTTGCTTTCTGTGCTTAAATCCTCCGTAAATCCACTATCACTTTTAATATCTCTAGAAATTGTCATTTCTGAATCAGCTTGAAAGTTCTTTTCATCAGAAAATTTTTTACTGTCACTGAAACAAGTTTCTTCTTTAATTTCAGAAAAAATATCAGGTTTACAGTCAACAGTTTCACTTTTAAAATCTGAAATGGATTGGCTAGGTTCAATTATTGGTTCAAGTTTAACAAACTCTACTGTATCTTTAGATTCAATTTGAGTTGTTTCAGAAGGTAAATTATACAATAATTCTTCGGACTTGGGTTTAGTTTCAGGTTTTACTATTGACAACAAATTTGAAATAGGAATATTATCACAATTATCAGCTGATGAATCTACTAATTCAATGGAAACATCGGAATCCAAGTGCATGCTGTTTACTCGCTTAAGTTTGTGCTCATCAGTATCATCACCATCTAAACACTCATCCTCCCATTTTCTCTTCACCTCATTTTTTATTTGACTTTCATTTAAGACATTAATATCTGGTATGCTACAGTCTTTAGTGCAATTTTCAATGCTGGAATGAGCTTCTTTAGTTTCACAGGCAGCTTGAAGTGCAACTGAAGAATAAAAAATCCATATTGTACATTTGAAATCAAAAGAGCAATTATATAATACAATTTCATTAAATTAAAACCCCATGTAAATGCTGTATAAAGAAGGAACTCGTACTGGTGAAATATATTCCGATGACGAAGATACTTAGCGCGGGAACATAAAAAACTTAAGCTTTGTATTATGTCCAACATGAGGATATCCGATTTACGTGTAAAATTAAAATTCCAGAGACCCATAAACACACAGGATTTTCAGTGAAAAAAGATCTTAAAATTATTCTTTTGATCTTAAAGCCTAAATAATCAAGACCTTCATTGCAAGTTAGAAAGTATACTTAAAATTGCAATCAATGCAGCACACAAAGCTAACCCCTTAACGATCGGATAATTTTTAAGAAAACGGTAAAAAAAGTGTCTTTTTTTATTTAAGCAAATTATATAAAAATATGTGTACGAACTATATATGCATTCATTTATTTAATTTTCGATATAAACCAACATTTAGGCTTATTTTGACAGAACGTTGGTTTTCCAGCAAGAAACGAAAATTTTAGAAATACGCCCTTTAAAAATTGAAAGAATTTTATTAATCTTACGTCTAATACAAATAAGGATTAGTTTATTTTTCTTGAGTGGTAAATTTCAAAGCATGAGATACAGAGGCCAACGTCACAATCTAGATAGTAGTACCGAGTTTAAATCCTGAATCTCTTATTGTTTTCGTCTCTTCTGAAACATCAAACTTTACACTCCATAATGAACACAATATTAAAAATTATTTTTTAACACAGAACATCAACACGCGTATTCAACTGAGCCCCGTGTAACTGGGCGGGCCCTGGGCTAAGATTGCAAAATACATATATATACGAATATGTGTTCAATAGTACACAAATTCGATTAGCGTTACCACCTGGTGAAAATAATCTGCGATTACATTTAAAATAGATTATTACTGCCATCTGGTGAATAAAATGAGAAATAAAATGACTTCCGGGCAAAAAATATGAATTGGTTTTAATCGTTTTGTCGCGTTACTAATGGACACCCCAGCCCGGCATTTTCAAGGGAACGAGAAATAAGAGGTTAAGTATATAAAAACACTTCTAAATAGTTGTGATATTAAGAAGAAAAAATATTTAAGAAGAAAAAAAGTCAATACCTATTTTAAGTGGTAATAATGACAGCATGAAATAAACGTATTGCTGTCTTGTGAACTAAAACATGATGATTGGCAATTAAGAGTTTTTAAATAATCCAATTCATAGCTAAATATAAAAATTATACATCCATTATATTTTAACAGGAAACAGACACAAAATATTTTCTATAAAGAATTTAGGCACTCTAACGTTTCAAGCAAAAACGCCTATATAATGATTTCAAATTTCATAACATCAATGTTGAGGCTGATCCAAAACTCAATGTCCTCATCTTAACCCTTTAGATTGGTTCTCCTGCATGGAACAATCAACTCAATTCTGGAACCACTAATTTCAACTCTTTAGTGGGGGGGGGGAGTAGGTTTGTTGTTCTAATGTTTAATCTTCATTTTAATAATAATAAATGGCAGCTTACAGTAAGTAGATTAATAATTTCCGACTATAGCACATTACTTAATTAGAGTATTTTTTGAAGAAATTTTGTTTACTTTTTTGGGGGGAGGGGAGGAGTACAAAAACTATTGTTGGAAAAACTTCTACGTTGTTTTACTTACCATATCTCAATTTATTCTACATATTTTAAATACTTTAAAGTGATAGCATACATCACTTTAAAGTATTTAAGCATAAAGTGACAAAATTAAGAGATGAAAGACATTTTCACACATTTCTCGGAAAATATCAAAAAAAAAAAACTGCACAGTTGGTCGCATATAATGATATTATGGCGCTGAGATGAGTTTACGTATTTTTGTGGGCGTTACTAAGCCAGAAAGAGGTATAAAAGTTTGCAGGCAGCTGCACAACTCATTTCACTCTACAATACAGTAACGATTTGTATTGTCTTTCTTGAATAATCTTGTTGTTTTTAGTTGATTTTTCGGTGAAAAGAGTTAAGATCATCGTTAAGATGAAGGTATGAGGTGGAGAATTGTGGGTAGACTTGAGGCAGGGGTGCTGTTGGCCCTGAATTCGTTTGTATGGATGACAATACCAGACCACAAAGGCCTTTCCTGGTTG
This sequence comes from Argiope argentata, assembly GCA_026289955.1. Lineage (NCBI taxonomy): Eukaryota > Metazoa > Arthropoda > Arachnida > Araneae > Araneidae > Argiope > Argiope argentata. The sequence goes on from JAOUZG010047196.1 coordinate 4,045,928, forward strand.
AGGAGAATCTGGAAAGCGAAGATATTCATCAAATGCATTGGCCAGCCAAATCTCCTGACCTTAACCCCATTGAACATGCTTCAGATGTTCTTGGAAGGACTATTGTGATACGCCAGCTCCCATCCAGGACCATTCTGGAGTTTAAAAACTGCTCCGGTTTAAGAGTTCGTTGTGTATGCTGTTTATCCGTCAGGGGTGAGCACACACCATAATAGAGGCAAACACATATGATACAAGCCTCACTTGAATCGCCATCTTTCATCATGAAGTTCAGTCCACATTGGACTGTTAGAAATAACTCTTGCCAATGAATGGCACATTAATTTTTGCTTTGCACACATTATTGTCATATTATAAGTTATATCCACACCAAATTTTATTTATTTTTATCCAGTATTTTGAGATATTTGGGAAAATGCCTTCCATTTCTTAATTTTGTCCACCAGTGAATATAAACATCAAATAAAACTATATGTTCCATTTGCTGGAATACTGTGCTGATTAAGTTATGTTGCAGAATGCTATTACAGAATGAGAGTATTTGAGCTGTTGTTTCCCATTTTTCTCTTTAGTCCGAGAAAATGAGCTCAGTTCAAGGAGTATTGAGGGAGAGGGTTTGAATTATTGGAAATAACTAACCTCTACTCAGGACTCTGAAGTTTTGTGAATTTTTTTTATTACTATCTTTGGTCATCTTTAATTACAGCCGTAAGAATTGAAGTTTCATTATTGTTTGTTTAATATAGATATTTAATACTTTTAATTAATATATATAAATTAATTTATTATACTGTAAATATAATTGATTTAATTTTTTATTATAAATTATTTTGGAATGGTATAGTCTTTGAGAATAATAATGGCAAGTGAAATCTTAACAAAATTTTACTTACACATTCATTTTAAGTCCAGTCTAAATTATCCACAACTTATGTTTCAATCCAAATTTTAAATGGTAGTGCGTCATAAAATCCAACATTTCTTTCTCATGATGGAATGTACCAAATTTCATGATATTTATCACAAAAATTTAAGAAAGGTGATTCCCTTAAATTTAAATGAGTGATAAAATGATTAAGATATCTAAGATATCAGCAATAATAATTACTGACTCTCCAGGTTCTTAAATCGAATAAACAGCAGCTGGCAGAAACATCACAATAATAAGTTATTTTAATTCGAATTGGTACTTCATAAAAAATACAAATTCCATTTTCAAAATTTATTATCATTTTTATATTTTATTTGCTTGGTTTTAAAATTAAATCCATTTATGATAATACAATTATTAAATGTAAAATAATAATTTTTTTACTATAATCAGTGACAAAATATGCAAACTTTTGCATCATACAAATCCAACAAGAATAAAATACATCAAATAAGATATTTAAAAAAAAAGTTTTGAAAAGTTAAGAAATCATCAATTATCTTTAAGCAGAAACTAATTCAATTTTGTTGCATTTCTAAATAAAACTTTTTTTTTTTCCTGTACACAAGTTTGAAATAATAAATTTCATTTCAAACAATTATAATTTCTTGTTAATATTCTTCAGTAATTAACGAAAGTTTTTTAACTACACTATAAATACATATACTACAACTGATGAAAACAGAAATTACTACTTTTTCCTGATTACTAAAAGTTTCGAATTCACAAGCATGCACATGATATAAATAGCTCTTGACTTACTTTCAAGTGAAGCAAAACTCTCATCCCAATCTTTTATCTGCTCCAGCCGTGAGACTGCTGTGGCAGTACCCACTTCATTGGGCTGAGCATCATCTGGTGGAAATACTTCCATTGCACAAAATGCTGAAGCTTTTACATTAGGATCCTTTAAAGACCTAAAAAGAAAATAATGTAAATATATTATCAAAATATATAGCATATTAGGATTGAAATTAGATGAGAAATAAAGATATTTTGAAGCAAATTACATTTTTGACAAATGTTTATAAGAAGGAAATCAAAGTTTTTATTAATTCACAATATATGGAGCTGTTTTTTGGATTTAAAACAAATTTCATATGATATATGCAAAACTCGGAATGCACGATGTTAGAAATATCCTAGTTCAATGTTGTGTTAGAAATTTATTTGCAAGAAATACAACAAGAACTAAGAATTTATTTGCATCAATTAAAATACTTCCTTTGGGAAAAACATACAAAAATATGGCATGAAATATAGCATGAAAGTGAAGAATTTATACCATGGGGGCAAAATCACTGAATATTAAAAAGAACGGTATAAAAAAAAGCTTCTTAAACGGTATTAATTCCACAATTCTTTTTATAAAAGAAAAAAATAAATAATCTTGGTGGGGGGCTGTACCTCGCTTATAGCTCACTAGCAAATAAATTTTACTTTCTAGTATATTAAAATTTATTTAAAATAAATGAAAAAAATTTAAAAGTCAATTCCCCCCCTTCTTGTAATGACAACGTCAAGAATATTGAAAGACCGAGATCTTAATTACAAAACAGACAATAACATTCATGATTAAGTTGCAGTGTATAGTATTTCTATTCCACATTATGTGATCAAAAATGTCTGAACACTTTAAATTTTTTTTCCCTAATTTCTCAAGAAAAACTGGATAACCTGTTTTTTAACTTCAAATATGTTAAAAAATATTTTAATTCATATTTTATTGTGAATATTTGGTCACAGGGGAATTTATGAACTGACCGATAAGTGATGAAGGAAAAAAGACTTGAGTTGATTTCATATCAAGAAAACCGATAACTGTTTTAAACTTATAACTGAGATTTTATTAGCTGTGAAAAGCACTGGCATATATTTTTGTAAAAATAAAACATATTCAGAAAAACATAAATATGTTTTTAAAAATACAAAATGTCGTCACAAATTATATGCTTATACACTGAAGTGCCAAAAAAAAAAAAAAAAAAAAAAAAAAAAAAAGGCAAACTCTTGCAGAGCGGCGTGGCACGGATTCAACTAATGTATGAAGACTTTCTGTAGATAACTCGCATCATGATACTTGCAGGGCAGTCCACAAAGCCATGAAAGTGAAAGGTAGTTATCTCCTAATGAAAGCACATTGCAATATGTCCCCGATATGGTCGATAATGATCATGTCAGGGCAATTAGGGGGCCAAGAGAGGGAAAGAAATTCAAAAGAATGATCCTCAAGCCACTCGGTAGCTACGGTAGACTAGTAGGGTAGCACATTATCCTGTTGGAATCGTCCACGTCCGTCAGAATGCATACAGGGTATGAATGCATGTATAATGTCAGAGGGGATGTTAAAATACCGCTGACCTGTCATGGTCGAGTCTACACATATCGACGGTTCGATATCATGTCAACTTCAGATGTCCCTTATCCTCACAGAGCCGCAACCAGCTTGAACAGTTCCTTGTAAGCATTATAAATCCATAGATTCATGGAGCTTTCTCCACACCAGTATACAACCATCCACCGATACACTAGGAAACGTGACTTCTCAGACCAGACAACATTTTTCCAATCATTAAAAGCCCAATGGCAGTGTGACTTCAGATAAGCGACGGTTAGCAAGTTCTAACGAACTAAGTTTCCCGCGGGAGGGGGGGGGGAGTTGATGACTGAAAAATTTACTGATAGAGGAATAATTTGTTCATAGCAAAGGAATTTAGACAGCTGGTTACGCATGGTGAATTACTGCTGTCGAAATGTGTCCGTACGGCATTTACAAAGACCCAGGTATCAAAAGGAATGGACAGGTGTTTGGAAAAACATCAGGGAAAGGAAAAAGGTGCGTCCTTTTCAATAGATAAGAAACGCCCGCCGTTCAAAGCGACTAAGGAGATCCAGCGGCAAATGACCCTTCTTTCATCTAGTGGTCGCAACAACGAGCTGATCTTCAACCACCTGTGGATTACTAATCGATGCTTTCTCCTCACATTTGATTGGGAAGGTATCTTAGGTCAGATGGTCAAATAAAATTGGGAAATGTGTTGATGGTCGTTTATCGTTGATGACCGGCCTAGGAAACCTAAATAAAAAGGAGATGGAGAAAAAAAACGGTGAGAAAATGAGAGGAAGAGGATGAGAGAAGCCAACTGTCGACTAAGCGAGCGTTAGTAATTGGAGCAACTGGAAATCAGCTGGGAATTCTGTGTGCAATTATCCGGAAAGTATTTTGCAGTATATCATGGAGAGACGTGCCTTGTAAGCTGAGCCTACGTGAAGTTAATCTGAACTTCGTGAATTAAATTCGGACCGCCGTGCGTCCCGTCGAAAGTGTGAAAGCTCATCCAAGCTTAGGGAGAACTTTTATTTAGACAGCCTTTCCTCTGGGCTCTTCCTGCGAGTTCCTGGAATTCATCAATTTATGAATTCGGCAAACTCAGCAGGTTAATTAGAGAGCGGATAAACTCCGAGCCTCGTGTTGGATCTTGCGGGTGTTCACGCAGAACTCCGTCTTATCTTTTCACCTTAAGAAGAGTTTTCTTGCTTATCTGAAACCACAGCACCTTCCCCTAGTGAAACTCTTATTTAATTCTACTTATGTACTAGTGAACTAATAATCAAGAAAGGTGTAACTGTTTGTAATATATATATTATAGCTGGAAATAAATCTTAGACTCACAGAACTGAGTTTTGTTTTCGGGTGCAACGAACCAGAACCCTCGGTTCAAGACGTTACAGCTGCTATGGCAATCACAGGTAAGGTGCTACAGAGTTTTGTGCCGGTACATGAGATGGTTTGAAGCTGCGAAAGCCCATATCATTTAGATTACATTGCATAATGCAATTGCATTTGTTGATAGGCCTGCATTAAAATCCGCAGAAATCGGAGGAAGTGTTGAATGTCAACTCGCGTAACGATTCTTTTCAGGTGTCGATTATCTCGTTCTATCAAGACCTTTTTCAAGCCGGATTGCTGTCAAAGATTTGGAGTTCTACCACAAACATAGTATTCGTGGTACACCCTAGAAACAATCGTGGGCGAAAATCCAAATTTCCTTTCTACTTCGAAAATGCAGTGTTCCATTTCAGGTTCGCCGACGATTAGTCCCCGTTAAAAATCACTAAAATCTTTTTAACCTGCCATTATAACAGCAAGAATCGATGTAATAGCCTCCTCAGACACTGGTTGCTTTGTAAACGCACAGTCAACAGCACCGCGTTACGCTGATTGATTGAATACCTACATTATTTGCATACGATCTGCAACACCAGTTTTTATAGCTCTTCAGTGTAAAATGCTACGATTTCAAACTAACAATACATACTAATGAAAAGCATATCTTACAGCCTTATGTTAAAAAACTAAAGTGTATGAGGTTTTTTTTAAAGAATTTGAGGAAATATGTGTATTTTTAGTAAATAAATTTTATTTGAACACGTGCATACTATAGCATTTTTTTTATAACACATTTTTAGTGCCAGATATAAAGAGCAACTTATGTCAAATTTCCAGATGAATACCATAAAGATTGGGAAAGAGATCAGTATTGTAGAGAGCTGAAATTTAGTTGCTCTCAAACAGCAATCAAATGAGTAGTTTCCCACACACTGATATTCTTTCAATTTTCAAATAATTAGATCAAATTCAATAATGCGTGAAAACATACCAGGAATTCTTTAATATAAATCAAATACGTATCAGAAAGTATGACATAGTAAGCGTTATATAAAAAAAATCATTGTTAACTAGCTTTTACCCGCGACTTCGTGCGCGTGGAAATTTTGATTTGTATATGTGAGAACTGACAGTCTAAAATGTTATCAAAACCGTATGCATGCATTAATTTTCAATGTCAATTGGAGCAAAGCAAAGGCGTGAATTTAACGCGCCAGTTGGCGTAACGCAATGCAGATTAGAAAATTTAAATTTCAATTAATCTGTTTTATTTCTATTCAAAGCTGAAGGAATCGAAATATTAATTACTTAACAAAGTTTAATTTTAAATCTATTATACACTACGAAATTAAAACAGAATTGTTTGAAAAATGGTCGAAAACATGTTACGTCTAATCTCATAAGCGTGGGGAAAAAACTACTTAAAAATTTGTACTTAAAACTATAAGGGTACCTTTCCGTTTGCCGGGCGCAAACAAAAAAATCGCAAGAAAAATTTGAGAAAATCTGGCGGAATTCTACATTAATTGCTAATGGAAATATACCACTATAAGCATAAATGAAAAATATATAACTAACACAAATACAATTTAATTACAAAAACACATAATGGAACAGCTTTAATATGCAGTCATTTTCGCCAAAAAAAAAAAAGTTTGTCATTAAATTTTAGCGAAATGGCTGATTGTGGCGCGAACGGCAGTAATAGCATTTCCAATCATAAGGTTTCGATGAACGTGGCAGCAAATTAACGGAAACATAGAAAAAACATGCAGTAATATGGTATGCACTCAAAAAAACATGCAGTAATATGGAATGCACTAAAAAAAATCGAAAATAATGAAAGTAGGCAAAAGGAATACGTATAGCTGGGAAAATATCAAGAGAAATGAAAAGGAAAAAATCGAATTATATTAACAGAAGAACAGAGTAAGGAAATACATGAATACACTTCTTAATAGCTTCACTACTACAGACTGATGCTTTTCTTTAGTAGAAATTGGAAAGAATAAATACACTTACTGAGTTCAACTAATTTTTCTTATGAGGAGGAAACGATTTAAGAAATTTTATACAAAAACAGCTGAACTTTTCAGTGATGAAAACGTCTTTCTGCCGAGAAATCCCCGAAAAAACAAATCAATCCCAAATAATTCCATTGGAATGGTAAGATCATGTTAAAATGAAAAACGGTTAAATAAAAACAAATGAATCAAAAAGCTCGGGCAGATGTTTTCAAATTTTTTTTTTCTTCTGTTCTGATGAAATTCTTCAGCAGACGATTTTAAACAGAAATAATAAATGAATACCGGAAATAGAAAAATAAAAACAAACATTTCAAAAAGCTCAGGCAGATGTTTTCAAAAATGTTTAAATATTTTTTTGGTGGAAAAGTTAGTTTTTAATTAATAAAAAATTAACCGCTCAATCAATCAGAATAAAAATTAGCCTAAGCTCTTCTGCAGACTATAATCTATCTCTGTGCTAAATTTCATCCGATTTCCTTCAGCCGTTCTGGTGTGATTGACTAACACCATCCATCAATCCAAACTTTCACATTTATAATAGTAGTACAGATCATTATTAGCCACATAGACATAAGATTTCTAACTGTACAGAAAAAAGATCAATATTCTGATTAAGGAAAATCATCATAAAGCATCAAATTAAGGTTAGAACATATTGCCTCAAATAAGTGTTCACATTTTCTATTGCAATAAAATGTGCTGAAATTTTAACAAACACTTCACAAAAATTGTTTGATGGCCATATTTTCTTATAGAAGCAGCCATCAATGAGGCAAAGGTTAGTCCACCTAATATTAGCAATTGAAACATCTCCAGCAGATAGAAAGAAGCATAATGGTCTCCAGATGTTTATATATTGGATTCAATTCTTTGATGTAAAAATCAAATGTCTCCACAATTAATAATGAATAACATAATAAAATCTTTTTACAATTTATCATGCTTAATATCTTGCAATTTTAATATATATTTAATTTATGAATAATAATGTTCTTTTGTATTTAGAACAATTTAACCTTTTACCCAATGTAGGTTTCAATAACATTAAGAATTGAGTTTAAAGAATATAGTTAGCAGGAAAATCCCTTGTTATTGGCTTTCTCTTAAAATTAAGCACAGTATAATTGCCTTCATTTTTTTAAATTGGAATTTTTACATAAGATTTTCTTTATAACTGGTATTAAAAATGCAATTATATATATATATATATATATATATATATATATATATATATATATATGCAAAATTATAATTTACTATTAAAAAATACTTATGTATCTTTAAGTTCTTGAAAATATAAATTCACTAAAGATCTTAATAAAATGATTTAATATTTCATATATTTTGTAAGTCATGTATAGTGTGATTGAAAATGCTGCATTTAAAAAGAAATAAAGGAAATTTCTCGAAAAACTCTTTATGTTTTCCAAATAAATATGCTTTTTTCAAATAAATGTTTAAAATCTTTATCAGCTATAATATTTAAACTTGAGTAAGCACAAATTCTTTTTCTCTTCATCAATGTTTGATTACTTCCCTAAATGCCTCCCAGACAAAATATTCACAATGACTACTAGTTCAAGTAAGTTTTTTAACATTTGATATTCAAAGATAATTTGAAGTGTATCTGGAGATATTCAGAAAAATGTGTAAATGTGTTGTGCCCACTTTTTATCACATTTTGCATACATTTGATATCCTCAACAATATAACAATTTATTTACATCAACTTTAAAATCCATTAAAGTCAGTGCTAAAGATTATATATTGAAGTCTGATTTAACTGAAGTGTATAATATATTTCAGAAATTTATTACAAAGAAAAAAAAATTTAGAGCCCTTTTTTGAGAGTTCAATGAATGAGGCGGTCCCAGAGAAATTAGACTATTTGGCTGTAGCATCTATTTCCAAGAGAGAAAGATCCATTTCACCATCAGGCTATTTACATAGCTTATAGTTGCAATAAATTATTTAAGTGTTCTATTATATAGAATTTTTCTCTTTTGATATGAGCTGCTAGAAGACAGATTAGAACTGAATTGTTAAAATGAGCAATAGAATATGCTTGATCAATAACTTTTTTTTATTGGTTAATCTGAGATTTGAATATTTACAAATCTTTGGAAGGCCCAAAATTATTTTATTTCAGAATTCATCCTTTATAAGTTGAATGTGCTGTCTATCAGTTATTAATGACTAAGCCAAATTGTTTTTAACTTTTTTTGGAGGCACATTACTAACTTAAATACAACTACAAAGTATTTTAATCTAATCCATATAATACTCAAAAAAAAAAAAGAAAAATTTTAGGATTTAATATAGAACTATTTAGTTACCAGATAAAACCAAACTAAAAGCATAAATGCTCCCAGAATTTATTTTAACACTCAGGTTATCATTTTGATAAACAGCAGCTACATAGATGTATGCTTTACAAATGGGTCAGAGCTGCAAATGAGTTATACTAAATCTTTTAAAAACCATTCTTATGGTTAATAGTGTTTTTCAAATATTCAAAAAAAAAAAAAAAAAAATCACAAAGGTACAATTAGAATTTTAAAAATGCAATCAGTTCTCTACAAGTTACATATTTGCATAAAAAGACGAGCCACATCAAAAAATAATATGCAAATTAATGGAAATGTTATCATTAATGCCACTGGATACAGTGTCAATAACATGCCTTAAAAATATCTGCAATTTCTGCAAGTAGTAAACACACTGTGAAATCTCAAAACAGTAATTTTTTTATAAGAGATTGTGTTTTAATAGTATTTATTGCACACTGTATTTTTAAAAAGAAAATTAGTAGAAAGTTTGATTGAAAGGTATAATTAGGACATTTGATACAAAAATGGAGGTACAGAAAGGCACTTTAGTGACAACTTCATATTTTGTAAGCAAAGTAACACAAAAATATTGTTGATTTAGCAGAAACCCAGTATTATCCTAGAAAGAATAGATTCTTAGATATGGCATACATATATATATACAGATAGTTCTTTGAATGTCCTTGCTGTTATAGAGACACAAAATTCTGTATCCCATCACTCATCTTTATATCAGTGCAATTCTTTCATCCTACAAGATGCAATGCTGCAATCATTATTATTTTGCAGGACAAAGCTCGGCTGGAGTTAAATTACATTTCTGAGGAATATTAAGAATGAACTGGCAATCTAAGTTCTTTGACGATTATATTGTGCATTTTTAGATGGTCTAGAGAGAATCATTGCTTCACCCTGTACTGTCTTGATACAGCAATAAGCTTTGTTCCAAGTCAGTTGGCAGACATCATTCTTATGCCTATATAGTGGAGATCAGATGTAATCTAACTTTATATTGAAAGTGATCTTGCACTAAATTCAGATATTAAGTTTACATTTAGCACATTTTCAACAGAGAAATAAACCTATTACTGTTTCTTTTGTATTCAATTTTGTAATTCTTTTTAAATAAAATTTTAATCATTTATTTCTCTAATTTTTTTCTTAACTTTCAGGAAGATTTTTGTTGTTGTTATTATTAAAATACTAAAACAACAGCTATGCAGAAAACAAATAAATAAATATCTGTTTATTCAAGAAGACAGTGCCATACTTATCATAATATAGTTCTTGTCTTTAAACAATTTATTGCTAAATGAAGTATAATCATTTTTATGATAGTTGAGAGAAAGGGTGGCAAATTAATATATTAGAAGAAAGGCAATTATTATGAAATGCAAATAATATAGAAGTTCAACGGTTATTTTTTAACAGAATACAAATAACTAAAATTACTTTGACTGAAAATTTCTGATTTCTCACCTTTCAAAAGCATTTGATTACATTAAGTTTTAACACTAATAACGAATAATGAACAGAATATAGGAAAAAGTATCTTAGAAATTGAATCTACGAAACTAAAATTTCATTTAACATACATCAAATAGAAGCTAAAAAAAAAGTAAGAAATTACTTTTAATTCAATTATCTGAATGTAACTAAAAATGAATAAATGACTTCATTAGTATTCATTAAATCTAAAAATTATTTTTAAAAAATACCTCTTGGTAAAGTGGAATTAATTTAAAAATTATGTTTAAATTGATAAGTAACATATTCTTAGCATTTCTATGATACTTACTCAAGTTATGCTGATTACAACAATTTCTCCACACATCTAAGGACATATTTTGTTTGTTGTCTTCGCTGATACGCCATCTTTATAATTTATTTACTGAAAGAAAAAAAAGGAGGAAAAAATGAACAAAGTGAGACAAAATGAACAATTTTTTTTGTACAAACCTAAAATTAAAAAAAAAAAAATGGAAATTCGAAATACTGAATGGACAATAATAAATATAAAAAGTAAGAAATTGAGCAAATATAGATTTATTGATTTGGTACAGAGCTACACTCAGTTGACAAAGAAAGTGACAAAATATTATACTGCAACAATGATTTTTTAGTAAAAATAAACCATTATTTACACAGCAATTTTATACTAAGTAGATGGAAGTTTAAAAGTTAAGTAACTTCAGAAAATTTAGAATATTTTATATAAAGTTATTCTTCAAAACAATATATTAAAGTAAAAAATATATAGAAATATAAAATTCAAAACTGAATAAAATCTCTTTCAATTTTGCTCACAAATTTTGTGACAATTAAAGTAAATTTGTTTATTGAGAAAAATCATGCTTTTATTACATATGCTTGCCTACAAGATATTGTGTAGATGCATGTAGAGGGCTCTATTATTGTATTCAACCTCTTTTATGTAAAACACAAAGTAAAATGTTTATATAGGGCAGCTCACAAAAGTCGGCTGGCAAAGCACCAAAATCTATGTGTCCAAATCTCAATTAATACTTTTATTTTTCAAGAAAGAGAGACTTTTGTGTATTTGATGCATTTATAAAGATGGTAAGATTTTATCTGTCATATTTCATATAATAACTTCATAGGGAAATGTATGATATTTTTAAATGCATTTACTTAAATGCCCATTGGCATTAGAATGAATATATTAAGTATATTTACTTTTTTACTTTCTCGCAAAAAGTGGCTGTCAATAATTGATTTGATCTGTTTACAGCAATTTTTCACCACAAGCACTTCAAATTTTACTTATAAATACCGAAGTGCGCAAGGAAGATTTCAGTGCTTCATGAAAATTCAAGTTACTTTTTAATAAATGAACATTATAAAGTTTTCATATTCAGTAATACTGGGTGTATCAACTATTAATAAAATAAAAGCATTTTACAGTACTATGTTTATGAATTAAATTACATTTTATTACTTACTTAGATACCCTCTACTGCTTTAGATGGAAATGTGTCTTTAATTAATAATAAGAATAATAAATTTAAAAAACTGCCACATTTTTCAGACACACATCTTTGCAATTCATTCATGAGTAAAATTTGAAGAACTTACAGCCAAGATTATAGCTAACACAATCAATAATAAATAGCTATAGGTAACATGACATCTATCTCAACTAAATGAAAGTAAAAACAGAATCAATAAAGGAATTCAATTGAATATCAAAATGCTTGCAAATAACTGTAATTAAAAAAAAACATTTTCCATACAAAAATAAGCCACACTAAATTCTCTTATCATACACGGTTTAATTTTTAATTAAAATTTTAAAAAATATTTACATCAAAAATCTTATAATGTAGACAGTACCAAATGATTCTTAAAAACTGAAAAGAGCTAATTTTTTCCTCATAAATTAATAACTTTTAAAGAATGATATAAAATTCAATTATAAATTGGAGGTAGTAACTCAGTGGCCAATAAATAAAATGATTGAAAATTCATAATTTTCCCTATTCAAAAGGAATGGCACTGCTCAATACAAAACTATCTTCTCTAAATGAGAAAAGTTATTTTTAAATAACAAAAATTCAGTAATTGCCATGGAATCTCCCTTAGGTTTCAGAATATTTATGAGCAAAACCAGAAGAAAATATAATGCATACTTTGGATTCCTATGGTTATGGAGCGAGTTTCACATATTTAGATAACTTTTAAACAGAGTATTGATTTAAAAAAAAATATTTTTTATTAGTTTCTTTACTATTATACAGTAAGAAATAAAATATTACAATTGGGGAGATTCTTTTAAATAGTTTCTACTTGCAAGCTTGTTTCAAGTTAAGGAATAATTTATATTTTTTTGTTACATCAAATTTCATAAAATGAATAAGAAATTAAAACCTATTATAAATGATAATGAGAAATAAATTCAAGTTAAAATAATCATTTAGTGAATTGACAGCAAATATTTTGAAAGAAAATTATTTCATTCATTACATCTTGAACTATAATAAGAAAGCCTTGCAAAATTTTCTTGTCCCCAATATACATCAACTAAGGGTTACATACTACCTCCTCAAAAGTCCGAACTTGTAATTTATACAACTAGCTTTAAATGTGTACATTTTCTAACTAGAACATTTTTATAGCATAAATAAAAGTTTCTTTTATAAACTGACATGGACAGTTCCACTTCATTCATACTGGAACTGAAGCTATACTTTATTTCAAACATTTTAAATTAAAATGTTTGAAATAAAGTATCTGAAACTGAAAAGATGGAAATGAAAACGAAACTGAATCTAAGTAAAATACTGTAGATTTAGTTTCTTTTGTAACTAAAAATAGTCAATAAAACTTTTAATTTCCTTTCAGATCATATACAAAACTAGTGAAAACAGCAAAATATTTAAATCAATTAGAAAAAGTCATTTCCATTGTAGACCTTGAACCAGTCTATTTTCAGAGAAGATACAGTTAACAAGAAAACATATACACGAAAGAAGAAAAAAAGTTGGCAACCTTTTTCTTTCATAGTCGATGGCGATTATAGATAAAAATAATTTTAATTAAAAATGCTCATAAATAAATAAAAAAAATAGTAATTCTGAAATGTGTGTGAATATTATGGTATGCAAGCACAATTATGAAAGAATAATTTATGAAAAGTTACAGGAAAGGTTTGCCAATACTCATGCAATTAATAAACACGAATAAATAAAAGAAAAATGCTGCTACATATATTATCAGTCATATAAATTCATCGAAAACATCTAACAAAAAAATCTAGCAGTAGCAAAAATCTAGCAGCTAAACCAAATGCTTATAATTCTGAATTTCCATAATATTTCTGTTGTTCAATCAACATTGTGATATAATATGAAAACCGAATCATTGAAATGAAAATCATAATATTAAAAAGTGTCACATTTTAAAGAATCGCAACATATTATTCAATCATATCATCAAAAAGTAGTCCAAGAAAATCCATTTATCTTTCCATCACGATATATTTCTATTAACATTACCTATGTTATCATTAGAGAACCAGTTTGATTGCCGTACTACGAAATGAAAAGGGAAATTTTGTCAGAATAAATTCTCTATGCTCATAATGTTCAGTCAGCATTGAATCTATCAAATTCGATAAGCATCAAAAGTTAAGTAATTATCAAAAGACGAGTGAACTGAACTATCACTAAAATTCATTTTTGTTATAAATACAAAGTAATATGAATTAATAAACAATATATCGTTAAAAAGAAATGGAACTATATTTTTAGAGGTATAAAACTCTGAAAATTTATATATTTTTGAATATATATAGAAGCATATAAAAAACGATAAACATCCTAACACAAATTGCATTCATATACAACCTGAAATAAGTTCGAGTAATAAAAGTCCGTCAATTCATCCACATACACTGAATGGCCGGATTATTATGAACACCAGGCACTTACACTAACAGAATGGGGTAACTTCAAGTTGTTGCCGCAAGACGGAGTAATAGCCGTAAAAAAGAAATGCCTGACAAGTGAAGCATCAATTACATTGTATTAATTGTGAGAAATTGGGGAAAAAAATTTGAATTCAAAAATTAAAATTAGTGCAGGTTCTCCAAGCGACGGAACTGGTATCTTTAAAACGGCAGAACTTGTGAACTTGCGAAGAGGCAGCGGTTGTCAATGTTTACAGAGAATGAACTATTAAGCAGAAAAACTATGTCTCAATGTCAGGCTTGTGGTCGTTGCAAGCTATTGAATGTTCGGACGGAAAAGAGATTTACCACAATTGTCAAGCCCAACTGAACTTTCAGTAAAATAAATTGAGGGGAATCTTAATCAATGCGTAACTGCAAAGATCTCTAAACAAACTTTTTGCTACACATTACACGATATATGCAATGAAAGCCGCCAACTAGCAAGAAAACTTCTGTCTTGAACAGACGTCTCCAGTTCAGAGAGCAAGTAGATGATCAGAAAAACATATGTTCCGACGAATAGCGTTTTCGGCAGATGGTAGTGTTCGAATATGGAGTAAACAGAAATAAAGAATGTTCTCAATTGCATTGACACAACATTTCAAGTAAGTGGGGGAAATATTATAGTTTGGGGAATGTTCTCTTGGCACAGCATGGGTCCTTCGATTTCTGTGGAACAATGTCTGATTACCCAAGGGAATATAAGGTTTATCGCAAATCAAGTACATCCTGTTATAATAATGGTATACCCTGCCGGGCATGCAGGACAATACTCTGCTATAAAACACTACACATTGTGCGCAGATGGTTCGAAGAGCATGGCAATGGCTTTACATGACTTAATTAGCCTACAAAAACACCAGAGCTTAATCCAATTGAAAATATGTGGGATGAGATCAAACAAGACATCAGGCAGTTGGCTCTAGTATTATCACTTTTGAAGGAATTGGAAAATGAAGTTCATCGTATATGGTATCAAGTTCCTCATACCATCTACAAAATCTAATAAAATCCATGCAATATGAAGGGCATAAGAGTAGCCAACATTATATTGAATAGGTGGTCATAATATTTTAGCTACTCGGTGTATATATTTATTCCGGAAGTGCATCAAAAGCGATGCTTCCAAATCCATTTGGAAATATTACCAAACTTATTCTCGATGACATAAATGTTTGATGAAAATCACGAGCTTGAGAAATGCCGAACACTTGATCTAGACTTATGAGAACTAAATTTTAGATACTGATCAAATGACGACTGACGAGGACTACCGCTAAAATTAATATGTATTAGAAATTAAAAAATAATTATAAATAACGAACAATACATTATGAAATAGAAATGGATAAACTTTTTAAAAAGTATAAAATTAGAAAAATGTATTTTTAAAAAACATATTGTAAGATAGAAAATGAATTAAAAGGATGGAGAAGGGATCTTAATGCATAATACACAACTGATTTCGAAATTCCGATCCGTAACGAAAGTTTATATATATATATATATATATATATATATATATATAT
>JAOUZG010047196.1:4066884-4107208 GCA_026289955.1 Argiope argentata
CCGATAGGACTGTGCGGCGAAATTTGTCTTCCTTGGGCTATGACAGCAGAAGACCGACTCGAGTGCCTTTACTGACAGCACGACATCGCCTGCAGCGACTCTCCTGGGCTCGTGAGCATATCGACTGGACCCTAGACCAGTGAAAAACCGTGGCGTGGTCAGATGAGTCACGATTTCAGTTGTTACGAGCTGATGGTAGAGTTCGAGTGTGGCGCAGACCCCACGAAGCCATGGACCCAAACTGTCAGCAAGGCACTGCTCAAGCTGGTGATGGCTGCATAATGATGTGGGCTGTTTTTACATGGCATGGACTCAGTCCTCTGGTGCAACTGAACCGATCATTGACTGGAAATGGTTAGGTTCAGCTGCTTGCAGATCACTTGCAGCCATTCATGGACTTCACGTACCCACACAACGATGGGATTTTTATGGATGACAATGCGCCATGTCACCGGGCCAGAACTGTTCGCGATTGGTTTGAAGAACATTCCGGACAATTCCAGCGCATGATCTGGCCACCTAAATCGTCCGATATGAATCCCATCGAGCATTTATGGGACATCATCGAAAGGTCCGTTCGTGCCCAAACTTCTGCACCATCCACACTTTCACAATTATGGACGTCTATACAGACAGCATGGCTCAATATTCCTGCAGAGGACTTCCAACGACTTAAGGACTCCATGACACGTCGAGTTGTTGCACTTCGAAGGGCAAAAGGAGGACCAACACGATATTAACAGTCATCCCATGAATTTTGTCACTTATAATTTCGAGTTGGCTCGTTACTAGGTAAATCGAAATGGATTTTAGAAGGCACTGCAACAGTAAAGAATACAATTATTAATTATTGTAAAAACTGCAAATGCACCAATGATTAAAGTTCGAGAAACTAAACGAAAATTAATTATATGCATTGATTTATTAGATCGCGATCTATCATGGAACAAAATCCTTCCTCGTCATACTAATAAATCGATTTTTTTTTTCAAAAATTAATATAAAAAACATTTCCAAAATATTTTTCCCCAATACATCGAAAATTAGCTTAATCCTACCAGTAGCTGTTTTAAGTAATGTTCAATGCGCTTCGAGTGGAAACAACCAATTCTGGCCATTTTTGTGATCTATAGAACCGTTCAGGGAATGCTGAACGTGTAATTTTTTAGTGTAAAACACGCATATTCAAGCTGCTTTACCCGGTCTTTTTCTTAGAGGAATGACCAAGAAATAAAGAGATTTCAAAAGTTATTAGAGGTGATTTTGATGGATGAAATTTCAATAGAATGAGAATTCGAAGACTCAAATAATTAATATATATTTACTGATTGGTGCACCAGTTAAGAGAATGCTTCTTCAAAAGATGGTAACTGTGATCAAGATGTCAGTTTTCACTTTTAAATATTGCTAATATAAATTTAAATATCTTGTCTTCATGTATATAATCTGGAAAATGTCTAATGTTTCTTGTCTGTATACTCTAATTACATTCAAACTTGGTAGCATAACTCAAATTTCATTTTTTTAAAAACAGTATAATTAAGATTATGATTATATTCATAAATAAAATACATCATTCTCTTCTCATAGAAATGAATGATTCAAAATGTTTTGAAAAAAAAAGTTCTTTAATTTATTTATTATCTTAAATATATCATTATTTAAAAACTATTTTGCAAAATAAATATTATAGTTATCATAAATTGCATGCCATTATAGAATTTAAAATATATTCTCATGTTACATTATACAGTGATGGTCCACACGAATCAAAAATCTACGTGTTTCAAAATTATACTAAACTATAGCGAGATTTGTAATAAATATGCATATAAAATTTAATTTGTTATTTTCCAAAAAAAAAAAAAAAATGAAATTTCAATAAAAGAAGCAAAATTTCATTCCTGTTTTGAAATTGAAAACAAAAATTATTGATACTAATGCATAAAAGTCAATTCAAAATAACCAAATTGTTAAGTCCCCCCCCTCAAGAGACTGAATTAGGGATTAACAAAAGAAAATTCAGTATATATATGTCCTCCCCCTTTTAAGACATTTCACAATGTAGAATGAAATCAAATGAAACACAAAACTAAAAAGACAATAGCCTAAAAATTGTTTACATGAAAAGAAGTTCTTCATGAACAAATTTTATTGACTAAGATGTCTAGGAAAACTAATATAATTGTATTTTTAATAATAAGGAATGGAAAATTTCATTTCTTGTTTAATTAGCAATAAAATTAGACTAAATCTGAGAAGTAATACAGTTTAAATTACACGATTTGATCAGCTGAAAATTCTTTCCTTAAAATTACATGACTTTGCAAAAATTTGAGGTGTTGGGTTCTACTGGAAGAAATACTGGTACTTTTGTTCAATTAACGAAAAGGAAAGATGACAATATTGATATAACGACAGTTGTTGTTGTGCTATTGTTACAAATAACTAACAGAATACCTGACAAAGTAGGTCTAGTTATATAAATAACAAAGTATTTATTATTTTACTATTAGAAAAATGTTAAATTTTTATAAAACAGAATTTTTAACAAACCACTGGGCATTCTTACATTAGCCTTTCTGAGAACCTGCTCCTACATGCTTAAGGGTTTATCATTTTGAAGGCTTGATAAGAGAAAACAGAATCCATGTAACTTAGTTTAACCATCAACTAATCATGCTTGTTGGACCATGAAATATTTTATTTTTTGCAACCATTTGACCCACCCTATTCAGAAGGATGTTGAGTTAAAACTACGGCATTTATAGTCAACTTAAGGAAAAACTGTGCATCGTTACATCAAAATCACATGTTATTTAGCTCATAAATCTCTTTTATAGGTTCAGGGGGGAGGAACCACCAGACATTCTTCTGACAAAACCTCATACAATTGTTCTTAAAAAAAAGTTATCATTTGCAAGGAATTAATGTATTTTAAAAGTTTTTTTAAATTAAAAATTCCAAATGCACCTGCAATTTTCCTCATTAAATTCTTAAAAAACAACAACAAAAGTTATTTCATGAACCCAAATTTCATTAAAGTAGGTTTATTTGTTTCTAAGTTAAGAAAAGTTTAGCAAACTAAATTTTAAATATTTTTGATTCCCCCCCCCCCATTTTTTAAAAAACAATATAGTTATTGACCCGAAATTTCATTATGGAGATATAGGGTAGACTCATATTTATCATTTAAAAATAACTTTTAATCTGGAACATAATTTTTTAAACAGAACTTGCCTAAGTTTGAGTTCAAATCAATGGATAAGCTCATTTTATATAGGTATGCAAAACTTCACATCATTCCAATGAAAAACTTTCCCTTTCCCATTAAATTTTCTCTTAACACCTCAAAAATATATTAATAGGTATTTTTACAAATTCCAAAATGCTAGAGTCTTCATTTAACATTCAAATGCTGCTTTTTTTCTTCTTTTACCAAATATTATTTCCTATTTTGTTGTAATATAAGAACATAGAAACAATTTTATTAGTGCCAAAACATACGAAATACAAATAAAAAATGTTCTCCTGTGGCAAAATATTCTATTAAATAGCAACCATTTTTAACTCTGGGAAAGAGTTTAACCCTGTGGCAAACTAGAATTTTTACTTGCCTGTTTTTGGAATGATGCAAAACATAAAAGTCATGAAAAATTGGAATTTTATTTCCTAATAAATAATTTGAAAGATCAAAACTATTTAATTTTTCAAACAATCTAGCTAAATTATTTTTTATAACTAATAAAAAAATTAACTTTATATTATTTCACAAGAAAAAGGCTTATTTTGTAATTATTGTTTGTTTTAAAAATTCTTGATTTTTGACAGAAGTCTCAAATTTAATAAAACTAATCTGCCATAATTTTAATTATATCATTGTACATAATTATAAATGAACTAAATTCAGACATCAAAACTTTATTAGAGAACAGAAATATCTATTTTTTGGATGCAAAATATATTTATTTCAAATACATGAAGAAGAAAAAATGTAAATGATTCATAAAGTAATGCCAAAGAGGTTTTACACCAAGCACATCTGTTTTGAATGAACTCAACATGTACTTGTGAAGGTGGTGAGGAATCATCTGAACATACCTATTGAGTTGTTCTCTTATGGGATACAATTAGAAAAAAATATCCTATCTTATGGATTATTAGAGAACTTTCAGAGCATTTAAGCTCACTTTTAAACAATTCTCTACTGAAAATGAATAGCTAATACTTTTATACACATCCTTCAATCGGTGTTGATATAGTTAGATTTTTGTCATATCAATAAAATAATGTCATAATAAATTTTTTATAAATGTTGTTACTTAAGGCATTTGCCATAGACCAGCCCACTGACAAAGTCAGTGATTTAAGCAAGTTTGTGCAGTAGCTTCTGAGAGCAGAAGTCTGACTGTTTGCTCATATGATCATGACACTAACCTACTCTTCTGCACAACCCTTTTTTATGGGGGGGGAGACTCTTTCATACATCTCACAGATGAAACATAGAGTAAAGAACAACCATGCCTGAACCAAGGTGCCCAGATCACAGGGAAAGCACATTACCCCTAAGTCAGGATGCCAGTTTTCGAAATGTAAATGTTAAGTGTATTGTAACTATGTTAATATACTGTAATCAATTTACAAATGTAATATTATGTTGCATTTCAAATAGTGGAACAGAGAGTTTTTTAGTAGTTAGATCTGATGGGAAAAGGTTGATGATTGAGCGCTATACTGCTAGCACACACTAAATGATATCTTTCAAATGGTCTGGTGTTGGAGTTTCCTCCTTAACCCCTTAACTTATCCCTATGCTTCTAAATTGCAAAGTCGATTTGCATGACTAGAACTCATGTGAGTTATTCTTGGGACACAGTTAATTCCCAATTATTTATTTGAGCATTAAGATGAAGAAACTTATTGGAAAATAGCATTTGTAATCATTTCTTTAAAATTAAGCAAAAATATTTTATTACAAAATACACAAAATTCTGAATGAAATTCATTTTTAAGTATTCGCTTTTTAAAAGATTTACTTTTTAAATATTTACTATTTTTATATAAATTAAATGAAAAATCAAGATTTATCAAATAATTCTGCTACAACTAAAATGGCCATTTTCTTTTGAAAAGAATTTTAAACTTTTAAGAACAAATGTAAAAATTTAAGCATATACCTTTATCTCAAATTTTTATGTATAATTTTACTCATGTTGAGTAGTGGTATAGTAACTATTTTTACAATAAACTATACTTTGGTATATTCTTATGAATCTTTAACTCTTGTTATTTGTATTACACCATTTAAGATATTATATTAAAGTTCTAACAGAAATTATCATATTATCATGCATCAAGTAACAATTAATTATAACAATTAGACAGTAACTTTACAAATATTTTTAAATTGTTCCAAAAAAGAAACTATTCCTGACATCTAAGGAATATTTAAACATTGGAGCTACCCCTTAACATAAAATATCTAATATGTAATCATAATATATTCAAAAAAAATTGTTATTCAGATAATATTTCCCATGATGAACATATTCATGACATCAAAAAAAGTGTTGCCATATAAAATTTTGAAATTTTTATAATTTTAAATATGTAAATAATTTCATATGAACATGTTAGGAACATTTAGCATCCACTATCACCTTTTAATTATATTTTTAGTTTTCTTATACAATGACCAACAGTACAATAAAGTTGATTTTCTTTTTCCTCTTTGTCCCTTACAGCTTTACATTTTGAGAGAAATTAAGAGTTAATTAGAGAAAATATACCACACCAAATTTTAGATTTAACAAGTTAAAGAATGTTAATCAAATATCACACCAATCAGTTGTAGAAGCATCAAAATAATTCATTTCAGCATATTTACCCTTCCAGTAATTTCAATCAGCTGATGAGGAATATGTTCAGTAAATTGCTCCAACTATTCAGAAATTACACAGCATCAAATAAATACCTGAACATACTGAATTTTATATACAACTTGTTTCTTTCAAAAACAGGACATTATTAGAAAAATAAATCCTAACATGTTGTGTGTTTTTTTTTTTTTTGACACTTTCAATATAAACTCCAGTTAAGACCATTCCAATGTATGCCATATATCCAAATACACAATCCACACACATATTTGATAAATAATGGTTGTGGCTACAACTAATTGAAATCTTCAGTATCAACGAGTCTTATACAACAAATGATAAAAATTTGAATGATTAATAAATTTAAAGGGAATAATATTTTGATCCATACACAAGATGATTGCTATGGTATCTGCATTTGGTATCAACAAAGTACTATAAATTAAACATCTGTAATTAAAAAAATACTGAAACTTTTAATCTGCAAAATTGATATGGAACTATGCAAATTGGCTTCTGTGACAAAATAAATGTTGCAGTTTTTTAGAAAAAGAATTTTTAATGAAACTAAGATTTACAAGAAGAGTTAAAATAAATTTTCCTAAATCATAGTTTGCTTTTTCCAGAAATTGTTGAGGGGTATTGATTAAATTAAATTGCATACATGACAATTACAAAAAAAGTAGGAAGAAGTCTGGAAGATTCCAGAGTAAAAGTCTTTAAACTTCCAACAAAAAGATGCTAAACTGATGGTCTGAAAACAGCAGTTACCTTACAATAACTTGCATCAACATGCAGAGGAGGGAAATTCCATTTAGGTATAGCACAATTCAGCATCTGCCATCTTCAAAGTTTGAGGATATCAATAAAAGGATTGCTGACAAAACTACAAAGTGTTTAGTTGTTTTCAAGATTAAGCTTCAAGCAATTGTCCTTGCAATACCAAAAAAATTAAGACATATTGCTGAAAAAATTCACTGGATGAATGGCTCCTTTCAGTTGTTGTTGTTTCTAATGGCACTTGCCTATGGACAAGCTCGCTGCTTGACCCAGCAGCAGATTTAAGCCGAGTGAAGCGTCTCTTGTTTCAAGTAGCGCCAACTAGGGCCAAGAGTACGACTTTTGCTACACACTCATCTCATTCGCTTGCACAACCCCTTTTTACAGGGGGGCACATTCACACATCTCACAGATAGTACACAGAATAACAACCATGCCCGAACCAGGACTCGAACCCGGGACCTCCTGAACACGAGGCAGACGCGCTACCCCTGTCCCAGCAAGCCGGCGCTCCTTTCAGTAATACTAACTACCTATCAGAAAACTAATAAAAAACAGACTTTCAGATTTCAAGGTATTAAATGTACAAGAGTTGCAACCGGGTGAATAATTCAAAAGAAAAATATAATAAAGATAAGTTACAAGAGCACAATGAGCTTTTTACATAATTAAGATGTATTCATTTAAAGAAAACTATGGCATAGCATGAGAGATTAAGTGTGATGGTTTTATAGAAAAATGAAATCATAAGAAATTTAAAACAGAATTAATGGTTTGGAGCTTAACATAAATATTCCAAAAGAAAGAATGGCTATTTTCAAATAAATAAAATTTGTGGAAAAAAATTAAACATCCACTAAAAATAAAATCTTATGCATCATTTGAAGGAAAATTAGTTTAAGATAAAGTCTTATTCATACATAAATGTGTTACAGATTGAAGAACTAAAATAGTTTTTAATTAATGTAGTTTTATTAATTCAAAGAATCATTTAATCCAATTAAAATTAATTTTCTAAATTCAATCAAGGTGCACTGCACATTCAACATCTTCAGATCTATATACCAAACTTATAACAAATATTTTACAAAAGAAACTGAATTTCTGTTGCAGGCACAATACCTACAAATAAGATGTTATTTACAGATACTGACAAAAAATCAATATTCCTTTGTTATAAGTTTTGAATTGTTTTTTGGGATTATGAAATTTAGTATTAATTTGTAAGATTTATTAAAATTTAGACTAATATATTTAATGCTTTCAATAATTCAGTCTGGGTTATTGCATTTTTCATTTATCTGATTTCATCCGCAGAAGACAATGCATTTATGAAGACTTCCGTGACCCTGCACCAAGTTTTAGATAAATATCAAATTGCTTATGAAGAACTAAAATTTGTATAATTAACCATAGATGAATTTAAGCAACTATAATTTAAGTTTCATTAGAAATCTAAAGACAATAGTTTAAAATCTTAAAACAACTTTATGGATCAAACGCTAAAAATTCCATTGAAAAAAAAAATTCAATAACTTTCATTGAAAATTTAAATAAAGCTGGTAGCAACAGTAAATTCCTTTTTGTGATTTTCAACAAAACCCTAGTGGCATATTTGATAAGGCTATCAGATTCCCATTGACAGATTTTAAATTGCTAACATGATTCATAGCTTTTTCCTCTTCACCGACTAGATGACCAATATAAACATTTTGACAATTCCAACAATAAAAATTGTGTTCACTAATAAAAATTTTTATTCTTCTTTAAAAAATAATTTATAACCATAGTTAAAATAACTTTTTGTAAAACATATCATAGGGTATTTAATTACACTGATTACAGATAAAATTAAAATATTTATTTTGTGGACTCTTATTCTTATACACGCAGGAAGAGAAAGAAAAGAAAAAACCCTTCAGCATATTTAGTTTATTTGATATAGCAAATATGGAAGGGGGAGGAATCTTTCAATATGAGTAACAAAATAATACAAAATTTGGCAACTGCTCTCCCTTCTTGAGAAATTTCATTTAAAATTTATTGATGGACATTCTACAGCTGTTAAATAATACATAATTTTATCAAAACATAAAATCATGCTCATTTAATAAAAATTTCATTAAAAAAACCTTGAAGATACCTACACCACTGACTGTCATGCACAATAATATTTAAATGACCTTACTTAGGTTGCAATGCAACTTTGGTAAAACTTTATTAAATGTCTGAAACTATCTTATTATGCTGGCTGAAATGATTTGAAATATATTACAATCAGATACTATCATGTGTCAAATAATATTAAATAGTTTTACATATGATAAAGCAAATTTATGATCAACAGAGGCGAGAAATATTCTTACAATCAGCCTTAATCATTTTATTTATATATAAGGCTTTTATTGAGATATTTGTGTGTGTGTGTGTGCGAGATCATATATTTTTCTAATCATTTATTAGTATCAAAACTTAAATTCAATGTATATCTTATTTTTTTAACCTTTTTTTTGGGGGGGGGGGAAGAGGTGGTCTGCAAGTAGCTTAGTCTGCCCTTTTTTTTCTTCTTTTTTTTTAATCTTTGTATGCGGTGGATTATCAGGATTTAAGCTTTGTTTACATTTTGTCATGTCTCAAATCATCTAATAAGTAATATTTACTTTTTCTAAATCAAATGGCAAAAGAAGAAAAGGTAATCTGCAAGTTGCAATAAGACTTTTCAATGACTTAAAAGGGTTTCATTAAAGGTTTATAAACTACAATTTTCACTTTAAAATTTTTAAAATAATCTAATTGATTTAAGTTATTTAAAAAATTCCTATTTTATTAAAATCTAGCATAATAAATAATTTGTAAATGCAAGTTTTTAGAGATCAATACACAAATTCAATAACTACTTTATTTTAAAGTTGTATTGCCATAGTTAAAATAATGATAACTTAATATTCAAATGCATCCCTTTTAAATTTAAATAAAGAAAAACAAGTCAAAAAAGAAGACAGATCTAAAGAGTAGATAAATTTTAAAAACTTTTCAACTCTTAGAAAAAGAAAATTATTTGCTATCAAAGTAAGAAATCAAATTGAAAGATTCAAATATATAGTTCAAAATTATTTATCTATAGGTATAACATAAGCATTATTAATACCTGAACTTTTTCCTTACAATTTATCTTTAAAAAATTCATAGTAGAGAAATAAATGACACTTTTAGAATTAGGGAAGGGACAGCCATGATTTTAAGGATTGAATTGAAATTTAAACTAACATTACAAACAATTTACAAAAATTTTCTGTTCCAATAATTAGGAATATGAATATATCTATTACAATAATTTTTACATTTTTGATTGAATAAACTTCATATTAAAAATAATTTTAAAAATGATATCTTGAGCAAATTATATGAAATGTTCAATACTTGCAATGGTTTTCTGTTTTATTTAATTATTTTATAACTTTAAAATTATTCTTTAAAAAGGTAAAATATTACAAACAGAGCAAAAATTTAACATTAAATTTATAATGTATAAAAAGTATAAGGCAAATAACAGAAGTATATATGAAACTTTTTTTAAAAAATTAAAAAAAATTTTATTCAATAAGTTTACTAAATATTTAATTCCCAGGTGAAAATAGATGGGGACTAATGATCCATAAAATTAAATACTCTAAATATAGCTGTTCTATAACGCTGACATACTTTAAATGCAAAATAATTCTCAGTATCAGAATGCATGCTTGTTTGCATACAAGAAAAATCACTATAATCATAAACATACATCATTATACAATATAAATATATAATTTTAGATAAATAATTTAGTACTTTTTTAAAGAGAAAAGATTTAACCAACAAAATTTGCACTTAGTGCATAGAAAATGTTTTATTCATTTATCTCAAGCAATAAATATCACATAGATAAGAAGTAAAATAATTTCATACAAAAAGTAAATTTGATATATTTTTAATATTTTATTATTATCCAGATACTCAAAGCTTTTTAAAAATTATTTTAAGCAAAAATATTACATTCAATAATTAAAATTGGGGGAGGGAGATCCTTTTTAATAGGGATTAATTGAATTAAAATTAATTAAAAAAATTTACAATGTAAGAACTTTCAAATAATGAAGAAGGGATATTAAGTCAAAACATTATAAAAAGTGCAAGTCTATTCTAATATTACAATAAAAGAATAGTTAAAAATAAATGAATCAATCATAGCATAAAATATAAATAATAAACCTAATTGATATAAGGTCAAAAATTGAAATAAGGATAAAACTAATGATGCCCTAAGTTTAATTATTTTGCAGTTATTCAATTAAAGCACGTTTGATAGTCTTTTATAATATACAATTTGTAAAATGGGAACAACATTAAATATCACTATCATGGAATAAAAAAAAAGAAAAATTAAGGAAAAGTCAGAACAAGAAATGAATTTTAAAGTCTCTCACAACTATTTTAATAATCATTTTCTAATCTGACATAAAATAAACATACTAAAAATATCCTATATTTAGAGCAAATAAAATAAGCTAAGTTTTAATGTTTCAAAAATTTGAGAAAGCTAATTTTAATAGAAGTATAAATTTTTCTTCATTAATAAACATTTTAAAAAGTCTTCACCAAGATAAACATTTTAGAATTTAGAAATAGCAAGAATAAACTTTTCATCATAAAAATCAATGTTTCTGAAGTTACAGAAGAGAAATAATAGATATTTGTTCTGCTTGTAAAGTATCAAAAAAATGTAAGATGTACGATATAAAATAATCTTCTATACATGATCTTTGAAACTTAGTATTTATTTTGACTCAGCATTTCCTATATCTAATGTTAGAAATGAATTGGTGCTAGTCTCCACTTAAAGATTATGAGTTTAACCTCCTCTAAATATAATTAAGCTAATAAATTTACAGATAAAAGAAATATATACTTAAAGAATTGTAAATCTGTATTACACATATGACATCAGTAAATTAGAAATTAATTATATGGTGTTTTAAAATAAGAATCCAGCATTCAAATACATTTTCTGTTTAATCATAAATCAAATTTTGGAAATTTGCTTTACAGTATCAATGATATATATAGAAACCTTTAATTTAGAGTTTATACTTTAATAATTAAAAGAATTTAGCAAACAATTTTAAAAAGACAAAAATCCTGAAAAACTATACCTTATCTATTAAAAATATATTTAAAAGGAATAAAAAGTTATGTAGTGATTCATTAAATATTTTTAAAAAATTTAACCATGCAGTTTAGCAACTTTAACATATGGAAAAAAAAATTTAGTATACAATTTAATTTCACAATTACTAAAGTAAATTATATTTTTTTATATTTAAAACATGGTCAATTAAACATATTAAAGATAGAAACTATAATAGTTCTTTTAGAAAATGTAAAATTGAAAATCACAATAATACTTTAATGTCTGATTGCAACATTAATTTCAACTATGTGAATTTATCTTACAATGCTTCATTTCAACAACAAAAAATTTCAGCAGCTACTTTGCAAAATTTTTTTAAGAGCTACTTCAATATTAATGTTATGCAAAAATATTAACAGCAGGCAAAGAAATAGTAGTAAATCAAACATTTCAAAAAATTTCTAAGTTTTTCAAAACATGTGGGTTCATTATCGTTGCTCTCAAATACTATACATTTTAAAAATAGACTAAATACAATTCATTTTGATAACATTGTAACAATTTTTTTCGAGAAATCTTTCAAAAATGGACACTTTTCATTATGAAGGCCGAAATGTCATGGCATTTCAAAATATTTGCAATGTATCTTATTTAAATATATTCAATATCAATAAACGCTGCACACAAAACTCAGTAAAAATAATTTCACAAAAATAACGCTTCTAGAAACGAAAAAGAATACGAAACAAATGTTTACGTTTTTACATTTAACATTAGCATGAAGCTCTCCGTAATTTCGTGTACATCGAATCAAAATGTCATTGAATTAAGAAGAGAAAAGAAAACAATTATTTAAAATTATTGATATAAAAATTTACCTTAAAATATATTCAAGCAATAAAAATGAAAAGCGGAACAAAGATATTAGAAATTAATTAGTTATATATGAGAAAATTCCTGTTAATCACAAAGAGTTAAAAAAAATGCCTTTCATCACAAAAATCTTTATGCCGAAAATGTTCGTATTATTGTTGCTTCTGACATCAGGAGTTTTGGTCACAAAACTTAATAAAAAAGTTATCAAACAAGGGAGTAAAGATCAAGCAAACGAGTTGGTATACAAAACGTGCTACATTTGTTTTTATATATAAACAACAAAATCCAACAATACCAATGAGGTATTTACTCACTTCATACGCCTAACAATGAACTGTTTTATGCTTTCTATTCATTCGAGGGGGAAACAGGCAAGAACCTTTTGGCAGATAAGATCACTAAATTATCAAGAAGAAATTATCAAAACAAATTACTAGAAAATCCAATATTATTTCACTGTCGCCATTTCGATGTCATAGAGGATCCGATCAGCCGAGTCGGACATGATTTACTCTAGTAGCCCCATCTATTACAGTTCTTGCTCGTGTTGAGAATATTGAAATAACTACTCTCGAGACTAAAAACAAGAACATTCTTTATCGTCGATGATTAATGATATCTTTTAATTTGGAAATAATAATTGTTTTAAAGTAGTATAATTCAACATCTATTATTAATAACTTATTATAATAATAAATTGTCCATTATAAAAACTGTTCATCAAATAATTTGAATTAACAAAATCAAGATAAGATGAACAATCACGTTTAATGTTATTTTCATTACATCTATTTAAATATATATATATATATATATTTAAGCTGGAAATGAATAATAAAATAGACCAAAAAGAAACGTTTTTACACCAATTTAGAAATATGAATGACAACTTCTCTCCAGTTTTAAATAGATAAGTAAAAACGATAAAAGAAAAAAAAAATGAATGAATGAATTATTCTTCAAATGGAAGAATTTTGGGTGATCATTACTTCTTATTTTTGTGGAAAGCTTAATTCAATATTTTTACACGAATTTATTTCAAATATAGTAATTTATTTTTATGTTTCATGTACCATTATTCACCTTATTTAATACATGTACAGTGGCTCAAAAAATTGAGAATACACCTTACTTTTACTTGATAAATCCAACTTTCAATACAAATAACACGTTAACTAGAATCTCAAACATATTTTTATTTTTACGGAACAAAAAGGTTTAATTTAAATTAAAAATAAAACCTCAAAACCGCAAATGTAAGAAGCATTTTAAATAAACATTACATGTTCATGTTAATGTTATAAACAAATATGTAAATGCTGTTTACAATGAAAAAACATTATTTTAGCGTCACGTGCAATCTTTTTGGGGCCATTGTACTGTTGGAAAAGGAAATTGGCACCTAAAACGAAATTTTTTGCACTTACCTTCATATTTCTACGAAGTATATTTAAGCAAACCATATGGTTCATAATACATAAGAAAGAAGTTTCCTATCTAGGTTGAAGCTATACCACCCTAAATCATGATAGTCACCACCATGTTTAATTGTAAAACGTAATTTTTTTAAAAAAAATCGGAAGCAGTATTAAGCTCTCTCCAGACATTGTAACGGCTACCACTGTCAAAAATGTCGAATTTTCTTTCATCATTAAGTATAACTTTCTTCCAAAAGCTATTGGTATTCAATTGCTGATTTTGCGGCGAAAGATATCCTCTCCATGCAGCTATTGACGTTTGCGCAATCGTAAGTAATGGAGGCGCCAGGCGATGTCTGATGGATTTCCTGTCTGAACAGAGTTCGCTCAGATGATGTAAAACGCGCGTGAAATAAAGTGTGTGGATTTTAATCGGAATGATTCCTTAAAGTTTTATTTTCCAAAGATGGAATTATAACAATCTCTGATGGAAATTGAATTATTTCTCATAATGTTGACCCTGTACAATTGCATAAAATAGACATAAAAAATCTTCGCTACTACCGTTTTCGTTTTCCCAGCATGCTTGAAGTGAGCGCTGTTAAAATTTCTCTCTACAATTTCAGCGATCCACATCTCTGGTTTATTATGTGCGAAAGGACTTTCGAGCTTGGTGTACCGAAACCGGTGACCGAAAGTGCAACGAAATTTAACTCCATCGTATCGATTTTGTCGTGGGAAGCAGCTGCTATAATATGGAATGTCATCATAAATCTCGATCACAAAGATCTGGAGAGTCTTCGCAACAAGAAATACGGAAATTGGTTTCCGATGAGGAATTAGGAGATAGAAAACCTTCAGAATTACTAAGGACTATGAAACGTCGTGCCGCTTCACACAACGTTCCAAAAGAACTTTTGCTGGAACTTTTCTTGCACCAAATGCCAACTTCTGTTCAAACTATTTTGGCATCAATTACACCAATAACTGAGGAAAGAGTCGCGGAAATTGGTGATCGAATCCTCGAAATGAACTTTTCGAATGTATCTCTGTCGGCTATTGCAACAACTTCAACCTGTGAAAATCGGATTCTTCAGTAAATCGAAAGACTTAATAAGAGAATCGAAGAACTTTCGATTACACACAAGAAGCAAGACTACAGAAGTCGCTCTCGTTCACGCCGCCGTTCGTCTTCCCGTCTTAGAGACTCTACTTTATGTTGGTACCTCAGGAAATTCCAAGAAGCAGCAACGAAATGCCTTTCTCCATGCAATTTTTCAAAAAACTCCTCGAGCGACGAATAAAAGAGCCTACCACCTCGCTGCCTCATATTTAGCGTCGCTTATTTATCAAGGACAGATCATCAAACATTTCTTTTCTCATCGATACAGGATCTGATGTTAATGTACTCCCTGTATCATTTGCCGAGAAGGAGAAGCAGAATTTTATACAACAACTGTCGGCCGCGAACATATATCCCATCAATTTATACGGTAAGAGACTTTTGACTCTATATTTAAATTTAAGAAGAGTATTTCGATGGCCATTTCTAATTTCATCTGTTTCGATGAATATAATAGGAGTTGATTTTTTTAATATTTCACCTGATTTTCGAAACAGGCAATTAATAGATAAAGCTAATAAATTAAATACTAGTTGCAAGCTTGCACTATCTAAAATTCCTTCCATTAAACTTATTCCATTATCACACAGTTACGTCGTTTTCTTGGCATGTTAAACTACTATAGACGCTTCATTCGACAAGCTTCCCAAATACTTACTCCCTTAGTAAAATTCCTCGAAGGTAAAAAGAATAAAAAGCATTAAAAACAGTTAGCACCAAATCAGAAGATTTTCCATGGAGAAATGAGGTCAACACAGCTTTTGAACAGATCAAGAATGCTCTTGCACATGCAACTTTATTACGTCACCCAAAACCAAATGCGTCACTTAGTATTTGGGTTGATGCTTCCGATTTTGCTGTTGGTGGTGCTCTAACGCAATATAGTGATAATACCTGGCAGCCACTAGCATTCTTGTCAATGAAACTGACTTCTTTGCAAAAGAAATGGTCAAAGTATGATAGAGAACTCTTAGCTATCTATACGATGATCAAACGATTTCGGCACATTTTGAAAAAAAGAGACTTTGTGATTTATGCCGATCAAAAGCCCCTTATATATGCATTTCAACAAAAAGTTGACAAATGCAGTCCACGTCAACTGAGACACTTGGATTTTATTTCGCAGTTCTCTACAGATATTTGGCATGTTCCGGGTACAGAAAATTTGGTAGCTGACGCCTTATACTGGATTGAAATCGATTCGATTTACGAGAAAAACTCTCTCGATTATAAGGAAATTGCACCAGTTCAGTTAGTAGATAATGAACTCAAACAACTTCTTCAATCAAATACATCCTCTTTAATATTGAAAAAGCCACAATTTCCTTTTGAAAATGTCACGCTTACCTGCGATGTTTCCACAAATTCTCCTCGTACTTTCATCGCCAAGAATTACCACAAACATGTTTTCAAACACCTGCAGAGTTTCTCTCATCCTGGTATTTCTACATCAACAAAAAGGATTACTCAACGTTTTGTGGAGCCTAATATCAAGAAGGGCATAAAAATGTGGGTGAAATCTTGTCAACCCTGCCAAAGATTAAAGATTCATCGACATACAAAATCACCACTTGGTACGTTTGCGTTACCTGATGCCAGAATTTTGCATATACACATAGATTTCATAGGTCCTTTTCCTCCGTCGAATGGTAAAAATTATTGTCTCACAATAATTGACCGATTTACAAGTTGGATGGAAGTAATCCCTACAGAGGACAGGACTGCTGAAACGATTTGTCTATCTCTTTTATCTAGCTGGATATCTCGTTTTGGTTGTCCTGCAATCATAACAACAGACTAAGGTAGAAACTTTGAATCAAATCTTTTCAAATAATTGAATAATATCCTTGTAACTAACCTGATTCACTGCTCTCCCTATCACCCAAATACCAATGGACTTATCGAAAGAATGTATCGCCACCTCAAGAGCGCAATTTAGGTTCATGAGACATCTAGGTGGGATGATATTATACCAATTGTTCTTCTTGGTATGCGTTCAGCTGTTAAGAATGACATACAGGCGACATGTGCAAAATTGGTGTATAGAACAACTCTTCGATTGCCATCTGACAAGATTTCTACATGTAATCCAACATACGTCACAGTGCTAAGGGATAAAAGTAGGTCTTTTCAACCAGTGTCAACTTCTGCTCATGGACAAAATTCTACATTTGTTCCAACTGCATATAAGCCAACTGTTCAAACTTGTTTCTGAAAGCTGACAGAGTTCAAACACCACACTCACAACCTTACACTGGTATCATATAGTCCTCAAAGAAAGTGAGAAAGTTTTTACAAATCTTATGAATGGAAAAAAGAAATCTGTGTCAATAGATGAAGTCAAACCAGCATTTTGTTTGGATAACGATAATTATGTTCCTTTTGTTCCTCAAGTGAGTAATCCAGAGCAGGATAAAAGTGACATAACATTGCATCCAGAAAAAACAGATTTGTAAAATATCCCTCTAACTAAATCTGGAAGACTTGTCTGATTTCTTAAAGTTTTGGAACAATTCATAACACAATTGTTTTTTTTTAATTCAAAATATAATTTGATCTGTATATATAATTTGGCAAAATTTTGAATTTCATGTTCCATTATGAGTATTAATTTAAGTTTTGTATATGAATATATCCTTTGATTATCGTTGATTAGGCAAATTGTTTTGATATTAGCAGTTTCTTTCACTTTTGTATATATGGTATGTTATCATATTAATTTTGTTATGCTATAGTTTAGTATATTTTCATAATGTAATATCGTTCGCCAACACTCTGGGGGGATACTCTGTGGCGAAAGATCCTCTCCATGCAGCTGTTGATGTTTGTGTAATCGTAAGTAATGGAGGCGCCAGGCGAGAGCCGATGTCTGATGGATTTCCTTTCTGAACAGAGTTTGCTCAGATGATGTAAGACGAGCGTGAAATAAAGTGTGTGGATTTTAATCGGAATAATTCCTTAGTGTTTTATTTTCGGACGATGGAATTATAACAACCTTCTGATGGAAATCAAATTATTTCCCACAAGTTTTTGAAAACTTCAAACCTTTCTTCTGAATTTGCAATCGGATGAACGGTTTCTCTCTAATAATTTCACTTTTATATCCAGCTTGTCTAATGACATTTTGCACAGTTTCAGCTCTTACATTTCTGCTTATGATTTTAAAAAATCCTGCTCAAGTTGGAGAAACTATGCTGTCATAGCAATCTGAAGGCAAGTACAAAAATTTACTTTTAGGTGGAAATTTTCTTTTCCAGCAGGACATTTTTTCAGACAAGCTCTGTCCTTGGACAATTTCAGTCTAACGTTAGAAGGGACGACGGAAAGAAATTTGAATCTTTTTTGTTTATCTATCAGAAAATACAGAATCTAATCCACAATATGGCATCCCTGTCGGGATTTAAACTTGAAAAGTTCTTGATAAAATTTTTTGATTAAACATTTGAAAATCGAAACTTCGATTTGTTGAACACTTTCGAACATGTTTAGAAGTTAATTTAGATTTGAAAACTAGAGCATTTTAGAATTCATGAACAACTTTGTTTTCAATTTAAACCTTTGAACATTCTGAACTTTTTCTAAGCAACTGAATTTGGAATTTAAATAAAATTAGATTTCTTTTTAGATTTACTTGAAACTTGAAGTAATAAATGAAACTTTTGAAATATTAATTAATGGTTGGATTTCTGAAACTAGCATCAGGAATATTTTAAGAAACAAAACTTTGAATTTTTATGAAACTTGATTTTGGAAATTTAAAATATTTGAATTTTTATGAAACATAAATGTAGATGTTCAGAATATCTGAAATCTCGTGAATGCATACTTTTGATTATTTATAGAAATTTAATTTTAATTGTGCTTTCGATTTGAAATTTTGATTTTTTAAAAATTGAAATGTGTTTAAATATTGAAGTATTGTTGAGAAATAATTCATTATTGAATTTGCATGCTTAGATTAGTAAAATGGAGTATTTTTTTGAATATCTAAAATGTCTGAACAATAGCAGTTCGAATTGTTAAAAAGAAAAAGGAAGTCTCTGCGCACGGAGGTGACGAAAGTTTTAAACGATTTAAAAACTGATTTATCTAATTAACAATTAAATTCTGAAAAATTAGCGGATTTTTCGGAAATTCTTAGTTGTAAATTTGAACAATTAGCCATAGTTGATAAACAATTCGAGCTCCTTTTTAATACAGATAATTTGGAAGAAGAATTTCAATCTGCACAAGAATAAAGATATAAAGTTTTACTTTGTCTATTCCGCACAAAAAAGAAAATTAATCATGTTCCTAAGTTAATCTTGGATAATTTGCTATTAGAAGAAGACATGACTTCGGCTATTCCAACAGAAAACTTTCTTCTCCCATAGATTGAAAGTATTAAAATTAAAATACCCAAATATCATGTATGTATGTATCTATCTATCTATCTCTATCTATCTATCTATATCTATATCTATATCTATCTATCTATCTATATATATATATATATATATATTGGCGATGATGCTTCTAAGTGGCTGGTATTTTGGAAGAGCTTTGAAACGTTTGTACATAACAATCATTCATTAAACAAAGTAGACAAATTTAATTATTTGAAGGCTCATCTGGTAGGATCCACATTAAATACTGTTGAAGGATTTCCTATTTCAGCAGTTGCGTACAATGAAGCTGCGAAATTATTGAAAGAACGATTTGCCAATACTAAAGTATTGGGTCTAGCCCGTATGAATAAAATATTATCTCTTCCACCATTAAAAGATTCTAACGATATTCGTTCCTTCCGACTATTTGTTGATAATTGTAATGTTCAATTGAGAATTTTGGTGTCGTTGGGTGTTTCAACCTCACAATATGGAAGTATTTTGTGCCCAATGCTAATGAAACATATTACGGCTGATTTACTTTTAGAATACAATAAATCATAAAAAAAAAATTAGGTTCTAAAATTGATTAATTGTTATCCTTTATTACTGATGCCTTAGCAGTCAGAGTAAAATAGCAGTTTATTAATAAAACAAATAAATCGTGTATTGAACTGGGTAATAATTTAATGAAGTTTAAACCAGAAGATCTCGAAAATAAAATAATAAATAAAAAAATATCTTTACTGCTACTGCTAATGAATTGCTAGTGATTCCACACAATGAAAATAGAAGCAAAATGAACAACTGTACCTTTTGTCAACCGATGGCTCATACTACGAATAGCTTTGGACGTGCGATGGCAGATCTTTCACTACTGGAAAGAAGCGATATTTTATTGCGAAAGAATTGCAGTTTCAATTGCCTTAAAATATGTCGGCCTCTTAGTAGGAATCACCCCATAAATAAAACTAAATATGAACCTTCCTCAGGATTACGTCATAAATTTTTATGTTTTAGACAGCAACACATAGAAAGAACAAATCTTATTCAGACAGAATTGACAGACCTATGTAATCAGGTTAAATGAGTTTTTTAATGCAAACTTTGGTTGTTTAGATCAAAAATGGGAATGATGAAAAGTTAGTAAAGGCAATTTTAAACACCGGAAACCAGAAGAGATACATTTCACAATACATTGCTAAAAGTTTGGGCTTGAAGTGCTTAGAAAAAATTGAAGATAACTCATGGATTTTTTTGGTGGTCAACAAATGACTGAAGTTCATGATAGATATTCTATTTAATTATGAAGTCTTTACAGAAATTTGAAAATCAGAATAATATTTGCTTAAGAATATCTAGATTTACTCATCATCGTATTTTAAAAACATTACAGCAACTTGATATTTTTATAAGTAATTTTTCTGTGAATTACAAACATTGCAATGTTGATAAAAATGTTGATGAAATTTATTTTTTGCTGAGAGCGGCCATCTTAGGAAAGCTATTTACTGGTGAGATTAAACAAGTATCTAAAAGTCTTGCAGCGGTAAATATGAAATTGAAATGAATTGTTATTGGGAAATCGAACTCTGAATCCACTTTTGAAACCAGAAACTAATTACTGGTGCATTCCTTGCTTACAAATCGGACAAAAATTTAAGACCTATGGGAATTAGATTTTTTGGGAATTAAAGACTCAAGTGAAAAGAAAACAACACTTGAGTTGGAAGATCTGACTTTAAAACATTTTGAGATTACGGTCTCTCAATATGATGATGGTAGATATGTTGTATGCATTCCTCGGATTGATGGGCATGATAAACTTAGTGATAATTTCCATCTAGCTGAAGAAACGTTAAAGAACACAGTAAGATCTCTAAAAAGTAAAGGTAAAGAATTAGATCATGATCAAGCGTTTTTTTTTTCTGGAAAATGAGGGGATTATGGAAAGAGTTAATGAAAATGGTCAAGATAGAAATAAGAAATTTTTTACCTACCACACAGACCAGTGTTCAAAGAAAACTCTACCACCAAAATACACCCTATATTTGATGGGTCTGCTCATTGTAGACACTTTTATAGTCAGAATTCTTGTACTGAATCAGGACCTAATTTAATTGAGCTAATACCTGCAATCTTGAATAGGTTTTGTTTAAGAAAAATAGTAGTAATATCGGATATTTGTAAAGCATTCTTGACAATAGATTTATACGAAAACGACAGGAACTTTCTACGTTTCTTGTGGTGGGAAGGTGGCGATCCTAAAAATGTCATTATTTACAGACATTGCCAAGTAGTCTTTGTAGTATCGTGCTGCCGCTTCCTGATATCTGCAGTACATTTCGCCGAATAAAGGCCCCACTTTCATCTAAAGTGGATACTTGAACATTTGAAAACTGCAGCTGAAAATCTTCTAGATTCTATATACGTCGACAATTGCGTAACCAGTGTGGGGACATCCGAAGAATTCTTATCTTTTCAACGACACTCTAGAGAACTATTGGTAATAGAAAATTTCGTCTTACGGGGTTGGAGAGATAGTAACATGCATTAATCTATTTTGGAGGAGGAGCATGTTCCCTATTCGCCAGAGGTAGAAGCTCATGACTTTTTGTGGAATGTGGAAAGGGATACTTTGTCTATCCCTTTCGAAGAGATCGTACTAAAAAAATGTTTCTAAAAGAAAATACTTTCGATTTCTCATCTAATTTTGGACCCGATCGGAGTCACTTTGGAGTCAGATCGTATAAAGAGCCCTGTCACGCTAATTCCTTAACTGATTCTGCAAGAGTGTCGGAAGATAGAAGCATCTTGGAATTCTTCTTTACCTGAAGTCGTCGATAAGAAATTTGAAATTTGAAAACGCCAACTTAAAGACTAGAAAGAATTAAAAAAATTCGGTGGCTGTCAAACCTCGATCTTAAAGACGCCAACTTGCCACTCGAAGTTTTTGTGAGGCTTCAAAATTGCCTTACGCTATTTGTGCGTTTCTTCGAGCTGAAAATGATGGCGGGTGACCTGTCAGTTAATCCAAGCACGAGCAAAGGTTGCTCCTTTGAAAGGCATTTCTACCGCAAGATTGGAGTATTTATCTTGCATGATTAGGAGCGGATTTTTACAACTTGAGGCCACAAGCGTTAAATTTTCCAGAGGTCACTTTTTACGTAATTGTATTGATTAGAAAGTAACGTGAACTGAACTTTTTACGCTTTTAAGTTCATCTTTATGCTTATTATATTTATGTAATATTATATATCAAATTAATAATGTTGCTATCCTTTATTTTCATTTTTTATTCGATTTTTTGATAATATAAAATTATAAACTGACTGTGACCTTTGCGTATTTTCTAAATTGGACGGATATTACAGTGTAAAAGCATTCAAATTTTGAAACTGAAAAATTATTCTTGACAAAAACATTAATTTAATTTTTGTTTATTTAAGTTTTTTAAAAATTATTATAGCATATTTGACTCTTAATTTTATTATGACTCACAATTTTCCATTTCTTATACGTACGAA
The DNA here is from genome assembly GCA_026289955.1 of Argiope argentata. Lineage (NCBI taxonomy): Eukaryota > Metazoa > Arthropoda > Arachnida > Araneae > Araneidae > Argiope > Argiope argentata. Next base: position 4,090,022 of record JAOUZG010047196.1, read on the forward strand.
ATCTTCTGTACTGGATTTTTGTTAGCAAAAATAGCAAATGTGTTGTTGTTATTAATAAAATATGTATATTTTATGAACGCTTTTGCACGAATTGCATTTTTTAATCTCCCCCTTTTTATTGATGCTGTAAATAAATCCTAAAAACAAGTAATATAAAAACCATTTTTTAAAATCAATTCCTATATAGGTTAACATAGAATTTTTTTTATTTTAGTTACTTTTTATTAAATCATTACAATTAATATAAATATGTAAATAAATATTACAGAATCACAATGTTAAACGGCAAAATAGAAAACAAATTTCCCGACAATTTCCATTCGCCATATGGTGTTCGAACTCACAGAACAAGGGATGTAAACTTAACCCCATACCAACCAGACTACCCCGCCCTGACAATTACAATTATTATAAATAATTGGCCAAGAAATTATACTAGCTTTGAATTTTCAGCGCTAATTGATGATTCAAAACCAATTGTGATAATGAAAAATGAGTGATTTTTTCTACACCAGTTGGGGAAAGCAATACAGATTAGAAATTTCTAATTTTCTTTATTTTGTATTATTTTAATACGAAAATACTTCAAAATGAATCGGAAAAATCGATTAATTAACAATGTTTAATTTTAAATGAATCAAACATTATGAAAATAAACAGAATCATTTAAAATAATCGACAGAAAATATATTAAGCAAACCACATTAGTGTGCGGAAAAAACAAACTGAATTCGTTACTTATTTGGTGGCGGGGAAATGAAGATTTTTGGCAAGAAAGTTAGTTTTTAATTAATTAATAAAAAATTAAGGAATTAATAAATTTCAGCTGGGCGAATTCAAATAGTTATATATCTGTTATTTACTATGGAAATTTTTAAATAAGAATTCATAATTTTTTTTTCATTTAAAAATATCAAATGAATAAGAAAAGGGCAAGCTGCAAAATTAAAATTATTATTTCATTCTTTACTTATTATTTTTGTTATAAATTACGTTACTTAAAAAAATTACACTTACAGGTAGAGTTAATTCTCTTTGTATCTTTCAAAAATAGTAGTGAATAATTATTTATGATAGCTGAGAAAAGTATTTTTAATTTTTAACCCTTTGAATATGGATTTTTAAACCTGTCTTCTCCACTCGCATAGAAAACGAAGATACTAGCTTCTGCAGATAATTGGCGACTTGTGAGTCAGTTAGCAAACGAAAAAGAAGGGGGGGGGATCGAACCTCACGAATTTGCAAACAAATTAGAAATAGATAAAATCCGAGAAAAATATTCGGAAATTGGACAGAAAGCTCATTTTAATTGCAGTATAATGCATTCGAGTACACTATTCTTGCAGATCAAATAAATAAAACACAGTTATACATTTGTTACCTCCCCCTAAAAAAAAGCATTTAGTTTCTCACGGTATGCTATTCTCAATCGATAATATTCAAATCATATGATTTTGCTAATCATATTGAAATTTATTTAGAACAAACGGTTTTGATATTCCGATGTGCTCTTTTATCTCAATATTTTAGTTCTTTCATATCGTAATTTCTCGAATATCCTTAGTTTTGAAATTATTTATTTATTTTTGGTTTTTCTATACATTGCTATATCCCCCTTGGTTCTTTTAACTCTTCATTTTCGTTGAGTTTCTTTTTATTTATTTTTTCCTCAGTAAAGAAGGGGAAGAAAATGTGTGTAAGTCTGATGTAAAAAAGAAATACTGCGGTTTTAGAATCACGATAAAGATTTTGAGACCCCACCAGGTCTCAAGTCACGAGGCAACCGCCTCCACCACCTGTGCAGTAATCGAGGAGCGAGATTAGCTGATACGATAAAGCGAGGTTTGCATTTAGAAGACATTGAAACCATTTTCTGGTTTGATTATTTGAATGTTCTACATTGGACAAAAAAAAAGTCAATGGGCAACATTTGTTGCTAACAGAGTGGAGGAGATAAGAAAACTACCATCTATGGAAAATTGGAGGTATATACCTGGAATTTTTAACCCAGCTGATCTGCCGTCGAGAGGATGTACAGTGAAGACACCCATTAAAAATCATTGGCGTGAAGGACTTGATTCGATCAAAAGGTCGAAAGAAGATTGGCTAAAATCTGCTCAATTTCCAAATTTAGAAGTGATTAATTTAGAAAAGAAGACTATTGTAACCGCTTCTGTTTTACAACTTGAGGAAATTATTATCACCAATTTTCGTTATATGTTCAAATTGTCCGATTAACAGCTTGGCTTATAAGGTTTTTAAAAAGAAATTTGAAGAATGTGAGAAACATTGGTGAAACGAGTGCAATTAGAAGCATTTTAAGATGATAATGACTAAAGATTAAAACCTTTACGAGTTAACAAAGACTCTAAGGGAATTCTAAGAGTTAAAACCAGAATACTTTTTAAGGATGACCATAGATATTTTCTTCTACCCATAATTCTTCCTTCTGATCATCCTGTTGTAATATTCTCATAATGTATAACTACGAACGTCATATTTTTCTGGAGTTTAGATGCTTATGAACTATTATAGGGAAAATTACTGGACTTTGAAGTCAAGAAAAGTTATAAAACAGTCATAAATTTTTGCGTCGTTTGCAACAGATTAGATGTAAAACCTGTTTCTGTTCTGGAGGACCTATAACCTCAAGACCATGTGAGAGATGCAGAAAGTTTCGAAATAGTAGGTTTAGATATAGCTGATCTTTTCATCCTTAAGGAAGGAAGAAAGGCTTGAATTTTGATGCTAACTTGTACGGTTTACCGTGCAGTCAACTTTGAACTTTTGGCATCAGTATCAAATGAAAATTTACCACAGGGTTTGGGGAGATTTCTTGTACACAGTAGTCGACCTTCTGTCATTTATTCATACAATGGTACAAACTTGAAAGGTACCCATCGTCTAATAAAGAAAGTTGGTTTCGAAACCCTGAAGAAAATTGAAGAATTAAGTCCTATTCTTGGACTTTCATCCTTTCAAATGCCCCCTTTTGTAGAGGATTTTGTGAGAGGCTAATCGGACTTATGAAGAAGAATTTAAGAACATTAAGAAAAACATCTTTGAATCACGAAGAAATGAACAAAATTGTGAAAGAGTAAAGTGAGAGTTTATTGTGAAAGAGTAAAGAAATCAAGACCATTTGCTTATGTTTCTGAAGATGCCGAAGATTTGGAACCCCTTACTCCCGCAAAGTTCCTGCACAGTATTAGAGAAACCGACGTGTCTGATTTATACCTGATTCAAGAAACTAAGTTTAATAAATGATTATCCGACAGAAACAGAGTCCAACAGGATCTAAGAAAATGTTTTTGATCGAAATACTTTAGTCAATTGCGAGAAAAACAAAAGGTAAAAAGGGAACCGCCTTACGTATAAGAAAAATAGTTTTGGTTGAAGATAATACCAAAAGACAAAACTGGAATTTGGGATGAATTTTGAGACTGTTCCAGGAAAAAGATAATAGAACTTGAGTAAATCTAGTTAAAACCAAGTTTGGTTCTTTTCTGCGTACTGTGCAGAAATTATCACCACTTGAAATGAGCGAAAAGAATAAACCTTTTGTATACAATACTAATTCTCCTCTATTTTTGGATGCTAACATACGAGAGACTTTCCCCATCTCCTTCGATAGGAAGAATTCTCTGATGGAGCCCCCTGCTACTCTTCCGCCTCCTTCAAAGGAACTTGACAGTGGGACCGACATAGAGCCGATGACGAATTCTTTGCAACTCCTTCCGAATAAGACTTCTCATCCTTTCCTACTTGACAGAACAAAACATTTGGATCCAAGAGTCCTTGGACCTCTCCAAAAACGATGAAGTTTTAATTGAGTTTATTAATTGCTTATAAACTCAAAGTGTTGCGAGAGAAAATCACCCCACTTTTTTTTATATATATATATACCATAAACGCGAACTATTTCCTGTTATTTTTTATTGTAATTTATGGACTTTGTACCTTTTTTGTTTCCTGTCTGGTGGCGTCAGCGAATATTCTATGATTATTATTATTATTTTGTAATGTGATGATTTTTTGTTTTTAGTTGGAATTCCGAGCGTAGTGGAAGTACCTTGGTGATGTTTTTTTTAATACTAATCATTAAATAATACTTACAATTTTAAGAAGATTCCTCGAAACTTTTTCTCTGCTGATTTAGGTTTCGAATCTTCATTTTTTTTTCAAGTCAGCTCTGTGCCGGGATAGTTTCAATCGAACGTCAGAAGAGTCGACAGAAAGATATGTGGATCCTCTTTGTTTGTCCATCAGAAGATATAGAATCTAATCCACAATACACATAATATTGCATCTGGAGGGTTTTCAAAGTTTCCACACCATGTACGGCATCAGAAAAAGTTACAGTTTCAATGGAGGAATTTCTGCATCAGAAAGATTATTTAAATAATTATACACTAATAATTTCATTAAATTCTGTTGTATAAATAAATATTGTCAAAATTTATTCCAGGAACAATTTATAACATTTTCCATTTGTGGGTCTGGAAATCGCACTTTCTGAAAGAATTTTTTATTTATATTTTTAGAAATTTGATCTCAAGATTTTTCACAAAAAATAAATAAATACATAATCCAAAAGCATTGCTTCGCGTCTTTCATCCGCGTTTTCTTTCAACAGTGCCATAATTTTTCCCATTAACAACTTTTTTCGATTAACTTTTTTAGAAATTATGATACCAAGGTTTAGTGGGTAAGGCAAAGTACAGAAATAATAATTGGGAAACCAAAATAGATTATTTCAAGCAAAAACAATTGTTCTTTACAGATTTAATTTAGTCACTAAAATTAAAACTAAAATCCATAATTTAAAACAGTTTTAGACGAAACAAACGAGATAGCACACAATTTCAATATTTCAGAACATCTTCCTGAAAAAAGAATTCGAAAAAGAAAAAGATCACATTCCGAAATAGCTGAAAATGAAGATAGAGAAAACCCGGTAGAGTATAGATGTTATTTTTAGTGCTGTAATTGGTACTGCTATTGTAAACATATAAAATAGGTTTAAAAATATTTCAAATAAATCACTGATAAAAAAACAGGAACTAGAAAAATGTTTCCAAAATTTCGCAAAGTTTTATAAAAGCTGTGTAAATATATATCTAATCCAAGAAATTAGTTTGCTATGGTATTTGACCTCGAATAAAAGTGGTGTAACATACAAGATATACTGCAGTACATACTGAAAAATTATTGTAATGAATGATTTCTAAGTATGTTAACTGTGTTAAAATTTTCTCCACGTTGCCAGTTACTATGGCAAATGCTGAGCACTCTTTTAGCAAATTAAAGTTAAGAAAGAATTGTCTTCGGTCAAACATGTGTGCAGAACGCTTAAAGGCACTTGCGGTATTACGCACGGAAAAAGACATTGCAGAAAAATATAATTTGTTCGAAGTAATTAATAGGAGAAATAAAATCACGTATTAAATAAGCATGCAAAAGTAATATGTATTCGTGATTGTAATTTTTTTTTGCTTCATCAAAAATTTAGGGACCCAAATGGTTTTTTGCACCCAGGCCCCTTAATAAAGAAGGTAGGCTTTGGTCCTGCGTTCAGGAAACTGAAGAACATCACAAAGTTATCGTACAATATCTATTGCTAATACGGATTTTATGCTTTTCGTTTCCATGGGACAATCACTCTTCAAATCTCGGCTCTATTTATTTATTAATAGTGCGTTATCTTACAGTAAAATATAATATTTGTGTTTTTGACTATATGAAGTTGCCTATTATTTTGAAGTTTATTCAATAAAAATATTTATATATTGGGTTGCGTTCTCCGTCTCCTAAGATACCTAGAGCAATGATACAAAAATTAAAAAAAGGCCAATTTTGACCTTAAAAATGTTTCAAAAATTATTATTGTAAATTGAAACGTTTCGAAGTTTTAAAAAAATCACAAGAACAATTTTTTTTTGAAAAATAGGACTTCCGTTTAAATTGAATTTTATAACAAATTTAGTTTGTGCTTTACAATGTATATACATAAGTAAATTTTTGAAATGCGTTAGGAAACGTAGGCTTATAAAAACTCGTATTGAAAAATGTAAACAAAACAACAACAACAAATGCCTGTAAAATAGTGGCATTGTTCGAAAGTTTCGTTAAGCATATCTGCACTGAATTTCATTCAGTAAGTGTATTTTTTAATGACAATAATTAATAATATTTTACTTAATATTTTAATTGTTCAATAATACCTGAATTAAGAAATTGTATGAACTCTATAAAATGTATTTAAAATTAAATAATTTTTAGCATGTGTTGCTGAACAGATAAGTTTGGAGTTCAGTTATTTTTATTATTTTAAAATTAAACTCGTAAAGGTATTAAAACTATTACAAAACTGTTTTATCATTATTCTTAAGATGTTAAAATAAATCAAGCATAAAAAATGTGAATGAATTTTAAATAAATCTGAAAGTAAAATATACACAATTCTTTATTATATTTAAATAAAAAAGTGTTGCTAGTATCTTTCGGTTTATAGAATAGAAAACTATTTATCTCAAAACGACTTGATAAAGCAAATATTTTTTATATAAAATTCGACGGTATTTGTAGGAATATTAACAGAAATTATCCATGAAAGTGAAAAAAAGTAAAGCAACAAAAATAAACAATAATTGAAAGCGAGAATTAATTTTGAGTATCGATTTCTTGCATCACGATTCACTTGATTCACTCACGAATCGAACTTAGACCAAATAAACGACTTTTATGCACGGAAAATACACCATGGCCAGGGTATACTTGGCTAAGTTAAAAATCCCCCTCAATTCGGTTAACCGAAACATTTTTAAAATATTGATAGGTTGTTCGCCCCTTAATGGAATTATTTTATATCTCCTGCCAATTTTTAATTATTAGTTTTTTAGTTTCATTTTTGAATTGGATTTTGGACTCATGAAAAGATATTATAGATACTCTAGAATGAAGATAATATTCTTAAGTTTGAGGGTAACTTGAAAAATAAGCCAAATTGTATTATGCTTCATCCTGACTTCCCTTTCCTCTTTAGGAAAATATAGATCGCGTAGTTTGCAACTGCTAAATCATTTTGTAAAAGTACTTTTCTAGATTGATACTGAGAATTGGAAAATAATGTTTGTCTTTTTCTACAACTAGACCGGCATTATAATTGCCTACAGCATAAATCCTCAGTATGCCCAAACATTTCCTGTTACTGAAATACGTCATTCTTTTAGAATGCGTACAAGTGCCAGCAAAGAATTTTATTCTCTCGATCGGCAGTCCAGTACTTTTCTAAGATACCTTAAAAGTTCAATTTCTCAGTTTTGCATTTCCTTTTAACAATTCCTATTATTAGTTCACTCTCTCTCTAAATATATATATTTTGTTCAAATTTTCAGTCGTTAATAAAATACCTTTTATTCATCCACTCAAGTTCAAATACATTTTTTAAAACTTGCAGTGGATGATACTTTATGTTAATACATTTTTTTTCAAATATTAATTCATTAATGGAATTTAATTAATTTTTGATACTTTAAATAGAATTTTAGCAGTTTGTAATAAAAATTGAAATCAATATGCAGTAGCTCAATCGGCAAAATGCAAGGATTTCAGTATTTTTCACGTGAAGATGAATGTAAGTTCTCGCGAAAATCATTAATTTTTTGGTAAATTATTACGGTGATTGTAATTATTTAATAAAATGTAACTAAAATAAAATCTTTCTGTTTTGACCTAAGTTGGAATTTACTTTTTTTAAATATTACTTGTTTCTTATAAAGTTGAAGTTGTTGCTGTCTACTGATCAAAGTGAACAACATATGTGTGATTAAATTTCTTTGAAATTATGATGCTTGGATATTGTGTTACTAGACAAATATTTTCATATGACAGCTTTTCTGTATTGAATAAATTTAATACAGAAAAGTAAATATCTATTTATGTTAATTTTTGAAAAAAATGTTTTCATTTAAATTTATGATTATTCCCTCTGTATTTAAAAATAAGCATATCTACAAATTTTGCAAACAGAAATATATTTTTTGTGTGGACATAGATGAATATAAGGGAAGCTTTTTACTAATTAATACTTTTATATTATGTAAAGCGTACAAAAATTTGATAATTTTTTATCTTTCATTTCCACAGAAGCAGGAGTGTTTTCATACAATTGTCCACCTTCTTAAATGAAACTTTGTAACTGAAAGTGCATACCAAAGTGCAATATTTAGAGAAATAAAAGCATGTTTCACTTTTCTAGAATACCCTATATGCATAAAACTGAAAGTCTGTTTATTTACAACTAACACAGCTTCGCATCTCTTGGTGGATTTAAATGAAATCTGGTACACATACTCTTGGTACATAGAAGAATTAACTGCGCAACTAAAAATTTCTACGCTCCTCAAAAGAAAGTAAAATGGGAGTAAAAGGTTTTAACACTTTTTTTTGGTCATAATTTAGAGTAATATTAATGAGAAAAAATGTTTTTACACTATATAAAAATTCAGAAAAATAGCTTTTTACTCATATCAATTTTATTACATTCAAATTTTTCTCAAGGTAATTCTTATAAATTCAATTTTTTTGGTCAAAATATTAAATCTGTTTACTGTTTGATCAAATCTAAGTATCTATTTATATGTGAGCGCAGTGGCTTAAACACTATTTTTTTAAATTACTGTAACTTCTTTAACTTTTTGACTTTATGTTATGAAATATTTTAGTATTTAAGAATTTTAACGTCCCTAAGTACCGAATAGAATATCACTTTTTATTATTTATTAGACTGAATTCCTTGAAAAGATTTATTACCATAAAATTTCTTTTACATTATTTATTTGCACATCATCTGAATTTTATAATTGCAAGTGTTCTGTTTCTGTTGCAGTTGATATTAAATTGTCTTGAGATATTGTTATATCAAATGTTAAATGAAATCATTTTTCAATGGATTTCTTCAGATATTGTTAACCTCTAAATTAAAATTTTAATATCGTAATAGCTACATTGAACATTGAAACTTCATTCTTCTCTCATCTTCGATTGTATGTAGCCAAATTCTAGAGTGGACAAGGTAGTATCGAAGCGAGATTGGCCTGAGCCAAGGGCGCAGATAGATGAAAGAGGAACGAAAATTACCATTTAAAACTTCAAGAATCAAATTGGTACAGTTTGTAAATAAAAAAAGAGTTTATGACTAAGCTTATTGTAGTAGATTAAACATTGATGGAGTTGTAATGTGAACCGGCCAGTTTGTCTTTTAGCAAGCAGGCTACGCACTTATTAGTCAATATTCCTCCCTACTTTACCAGGACGTATTTGGGAATACAGTCTCAACTCACGCAATCTTCTAACTCCAAGTCAAAAGGCTGCCTGTTCAAATCCCAGCCAGTGTCAGCACTGTAATGTTTTAGATAATTAATTTCCATAATAAGAAGGATAAAAACTGCAACAAAACTTTATACCCGCTCACTTCTTCCATTATTTTTTTCCAACTGTTGCCAACGCAACTTACATAATGATGGATAGCTCATACAAGCGTTGCCAGATATTACAAGTTCCAAGATATTTATGATTGGCAGAAGCCTTCGCCTGTGAGGAAAGGGATGATATTAATCTTTAAACTAAGAGAGTGGTTCTTGCAAGAGATGACGAAACGGAATGTCTTTACTTACTTTTTTTTTGAAGCTGTCTTAAAAGCTGTCTTACTGTCTTAAAACTGATGGATGAGCGAACTTGTTGATTCCTTAACGTAAAAGAAAACAAGTCGTCTTCGAGCCACCAAAATCCTTACAAGGAGTAGAGGGGATGTAATAAATCATATAATTTGTCAATGGATAACGGATATGAGGGTACTTACCCTTCTTTTTCACACCGTTATCTAGATATGAGTGAGTTCAAGATTTTATTTAATCATGTTTACAAGGAAGGAAGAATAAATGAGCTTGAGCTTCACTCTTATTGGAAGGATTTTTAATGTTTTTTAGTTGCAAGTCGGAGGGATCAGGGAGTGATATTAAATTTTTTGATCGTCATACAGTGGAAGCGGAAAGAAATATTTCCGCTTTCTTCGTATTTTTGATAAGAAGAGACCAATTCAAATTGTCGCGCTCTATAATTATTTCTCTGTTTTTGCATTACTTTTGGCATTTTTTTCTTTTATGAAAACTTCCAAGTTTGCCATGTCTTCATGCTATTAATTATCTTTAATTGTGGTTCTAATTCTACTTTATCAAAACGACACGGCAGATGTTATATATAATACTTTCTCACAAAGATATGGCACACTTTTTCATCTTACGTTTACAGTTCCACACTGATTGGGAATCTTCACAGGGATTTGGCACCCTCTAAGTGCATTTAGGTAGGGATATCCAGTAACTTTAAAGTTAAATTAATGGGGAAAACAGTGAGAAACAAACAAAAAAGCACACATAAAGACTGTACGGTAACCAGAGATAAACTATCGGCATAAAAGGAAAATCTTTCTAAAAACATTTTGTAAATTGGTTCCAGAAAATTCAAGGCAGAGTCCATATGCAAGCGTAATATGTCGTGATAGAGCTGTAACAATCTAAATATGAAAATATATGTTTTAAAAAACAACAATTTCATTAAGAGAAAGTTGCTATAAGCATCACTGAGTCTATAGTGAGGCTATCAAGGATTTTTAAGGCTTTAATAAAAGTGATCATTTGTTTGATAAAGTGACTTTAGATGAGAGAATGCGAATTCCGAAGAATTCCAACTCCTCATGCACCCAGACAGTTCTCATGAGCAATCGGATCTTCGTCTAAAAAGGGTTGGTAATAAAAACTATTTTGCACTTAAAAAAAAAAGTCTGTTGTAGATCTTGGTCCTGCGGTGATTTTTTAAAAAGAAAGTATGCAGTAAGGGGGTAGGTGGTGATATAGTGTACTTCAGTTAACCACCAGATCTTCACTTGTATGCAGTGCGCAAACTAAACCGCTGGAAGAAAGTTGAAAAGGGACCATGTCTTGTTGCGATTATGATATGATATTTCTGCCATTGTGTAAGAGTTTAATAAATTTTGGAAGAAGGAGATGGATTTTGCTTTTTACTACACCTGAATCCCCTTCCCCTTTCCAATTTTTAATAGAAATTTGCTTCAATTCTTTCTTAAAGTAACTGCTGGGGGCAATGTGATGGATTTGAGTGCCTTCAATGGTTTCTTGTTTATTTAAAATGTCAGAAATTATATTATTTTGATGATCCACATATACCTTTATCCATCGAAGTTGGATATTTTATGCCGATCGAATAATGTTTGTATTGATTTAGTTTTTGTGTTAGAAGGTTGTAGAATTTTAAGGAATGTAAACTTAATTTATTATCACTTCAAATGGTGATTGGATTTATCCGGTAGCTGCGTTTTTCAACTTCATAATGCAGTTCTTTAAGTTTACGCTTAAGAAACCAAGTTCTTTTTGATGAGCTTTGTAATCCAGTCCAAAATGACTTGTATGTTTTGAAAAATAAGGAAGGTATTATCTACATTCTCGCTTATTTTGGAACTATTCGTAAAGAAGGTTATATCTGTAGACAGTTAATAATTGTGAATTATTGCGATTCCAGGTCAAATTTGTCTGGATGGATATTATTGGATTTATTGTAGCTCTCAGTGTCTCTGGTATTGAAATTTGTGCCAACAAATCTACTGTGCTTTTCTGAGGTAATCTCTCTGATAAAGGTAGCCTCTTTTGTGCTTTAATATGAAGGAAGAAAAGTCCTCTAATGATTTGAAGAGCTGCTGCTGGGAATTATATAACATGTTTGAGATGCTCAACAGAAATTTCTTCTGATCTAAATTGAGTATCATCTTTTGCCTCAATGTGAGAGAATACACTCAGACTAGTGTTCCATGCTAACTTCTTTCAACGACAATACAGTAATGTTGACTCCTGAAATCTTTATTTACTGATGTAGACCATCAATTAGTTAGTTTTATGTTCACCTCGGCTTCACAATTGACTTGTGAGGATTTGACGACAGTCTTTGCTCTGAAGTAGGTTTCTCAAACTTTTTGTATTCTTTTGCTTGCCAGACATTTGATAGTTTTTAGAGATTCAAACAACATGAACGAAAGGAAAGGTTCAATCTGCACAATAAAATTTTTTTATACAAAGAATTGATTCCATAAAACCTTAAATTCATTTTCTAAGTGCTTGAAGAATTGTACTGTCTTAAAAAGCTTTCACAGCATAAATATTTTTTGGATAAAATCTTACAGTGAGTCATGAAATAGAATAAAATAAATAAATAAAATCATAAATTTTCATATCTGGCATAAAATATCTCGAACGCAGCTAGTTTTTTTTTTCAATTAAGGGGGTTGGATTAATTTAAACAATGTGTAATTTGATATAAAAAAATTCTATTTATTATTGCCAGTCATCTTTCCTGAGAGGCATTTCCAGATATCTACTGCAAATTCTTGGAGGTGTTCACCCGCTTATGTAGCATGATATATATACCAGGGATATTTATGGTCTGTACTCAACTCATTGAAATCTACTTGTAAATCATTATCTATATTATTGTACTGGCAAATCTTGACACCTTCTTAAACATGTTTATATATTGTTACTGAAAGATATAAACCCAGAAATTGGGTCATCATGACCAACCATTACTTTCCGTAGAGGCATTTCATTTAAATGAAACGAACAAACCACTGCTTTGTATTGGTTTTTTAAAGCATTTTCTAATAGTAAAATTGATCCATTAGAGGCTCCGATAATTGTTGCTTTACTATCACAATCAAAGGTATTTTTATTTTTCACATCCATGCGATCTTTTGTAATCTTTTTTAGCATTGTTAAAACCATGTCTTCCCGAAGCCGCTTTCTGGAGTTAATACCCAAAATACGCTGAATCTTTAAACAAGAATATGAGTTCTTGTTATATAGCTATATCGACAGATTTACTAATTATTATTTCTATACTTATTGTTCCCTAATTTAGACAATAAAAATAAAGTGCAATTATGTCTGAGACGCGACTTGTATTAATACTTTGTATTTCACTCTTCCACAAAATTTTTTCGTTTTATTTGTTGGTAAATTTTCCTATTTTCTGGTGTTACAATATTTAAATTCTGCCAAAAGACTCTTGAAAGTTGGGCTTCAGCTAAATTGGAAATGGTTATTTTGTCACAAACTCAATATGAAAGCTGTAGATTTTCTGGCATCAATAAAGCATAGAAAGAAATCTGAATACAGCTACGCGTCATTTCAGGAAATGAAATTTCAACAACATATTGTAGAAAACTTTTTTCAGCGTGAAGTGACTGAAGATGAGAAATAGACCCTTTCTAATAGCAGAAAAGAAATGTCACTCTGGTAACAAATCCCCATTACATACTTCAAAGCCATGCTCCGTTTTAAAGTCAAATTGACGGCTATTTTGGGAAGTACCTGGTAATTTTTGAACGTGGTCAGATGACGAGGATGATACTTGAGCTGATACTCACTCTCCAAACTTCCACACCACATTAGTAGGAGAACGTTTCGGCCCGACGGATTTAACGTGCACCACACCCGATTACACGACGGTTCTTCGGTGGAATCGGATCTCGAACCTGACACCTTCAGTTCCGAAGTCGAGACCTTCTGGCCACAGCTGCCTAGAAATTTGTGGAATTTAGGCCGTGGATGATTTATATAGCTCACTCGTCAGAAATGAGTTGAGAGCTGCTTGTGACTTGATAATTATAGTAAACGATTCGTATCGTTACAATTCAGATCGAGGGATTGAAAAAAAAAGTTAATATTTCAGTAATTAGCTGACATTTAGGAATTTTAAATAGATTGATATTTAAATTGCAAATTAATTGAAAGAAATTCAATGAATGTAGTGTCTCAAATGGGTCTGCCCTTTAGATCCCAAGTATATTGAAAGCAAGCGAAAAATGACTATAGAAAAAGGGTTATATGTTGTAACGTCTATTGAAATCGAGATAAATTCGATCCACAGATGAAATTCTCCAAAGAAAATTTATGCTATTTGTTAAGGAATGTAATTAAGGAACGTAAATTCATTATGATGCCAAGACCAGTATCAAATTACCATTTATTTGTTAAAAAAAACTTTTTGATTTGTAAAAGCCGTGATAAAAATAGTTCAGTGAGACTGCATATAATTCTGTGTTTTTTAAAACCAGAAATAGAAAATTTATGAATATGAGTTAATAATAATAATAATAATAATAATAATAATAATATGGCAAGCTATTATCAAACAAAATAAAAAGTCTATCATTGATAAAAGTTCATACATTTTTCAAGATTAGTACTTTAATTTATAAAAAGACTCAATCTTTTTTGCATCAATCTAATATCATCCATTTGCGAAACAATTAAAAAATCTATGTTTTCTGTGCTCGAAAATTACATATTTGTCTAACTTATACTACTCATAATTGTAGAAGAGGAAAATAAATTGGGGAATGGATATAACTAAAAGTCAACAATTACAAGGAAGGAAAAATTGTATCTTTTTCTTTTGTATCTTTGTATAGATATTTAACTCTTTGCACTCCGAAAGGTAATTCGATTCATAATTATTCACTTAATAAGTGGATTTGTTTATTGTTTCAAAAAATAAAAATATATTATTGTTTTAAGTTGATATCCACTGAAAATTTATACACATCTTCTTACCACTCTATAAGTACTTTTAACAATTAAAACTTTTAAAAATAAATAAATAAAACACCAAAATAATGCATGATCTCGAATGGTTCTTCAGTTTAGTTTAATTTAGTTTATTTTTGTTAACGTCCTGTTTTCAAAGCAACACTAGGGTTATTTTAGGGCAGACCTCGAAATTTTGAACCGCGGTCAAATGATGAGGACAACACCTCAGCTGACACCCCCTTTCCAAACTTCCGCACCACCCAATGAGGAATGGTGCCTCAGAGGAGACAATGGAGAGAAAATGTTAAATTAGTTTACTATTTTACTATTTCTAGACTTCACATTCAAGACTGCAATTGATTTAGTCTAGTTTGAGCCAAAACGAATTTAAGTATTCATCATGGATATCTAAAATTAATGTATCATAATGTAAATTTAAACGTAAACATGCAATTTGGTATTTACTTTTCGTTCATATATTTTGATTTTTCGAATCTTGAAGCATTCAACACTTCAAAAAAATTAATTAAAATGTACATAAAATATTAGCGAATAAATATTAATTATTTAGTAAACAAATGGAGAATTATTTAAAGTTTTATAGAAATGTGACCTTTAACGTTAAGAAATGTAAATGTAAAATAGCTATTTGAAACAGAGTTTCTAAAATTCCCCAGTATATTAATAAGATTCAGATGAACCAATGCTTTCTAACTTCCTGATAGGTGGAACGTTTTCACAAAGAAAGAAGGGAAAGAAAAATGAAACATTATGCTGGAATAAAGCGAATGCAAGTCTGAAAAGAATAACAATTTCCTGTTTCTAATTTATTGATTGTATCATATTATTGTCACATTTATAACAAATATAACTTGTCTTAGAAGAACTAAAAAAAGACAGTGTGCGTTTCATCTTAAAAAGATAGAAAGCATATTTTTCACAGATCCTTTAACAATCAAACGCCAAAAATTAGTTTCATTCTGGCTTACTTTAAGATTGGTGATGACATTAATTTAGCCATAGAATTAAGAGAAGGGAAACAAGTTTCACAATATTAAACCTAATTTGCAATCATGGTAATTTCAAACCAATAGAAAAAAGAATATTCTACTAACTAGACTAGAAGTGGGTAACATTAAAAACTAACTTTCTCACCAAAAATCTTCATTTCCCCATCGTCAAATAAGTAACAAATTCAATTTGATTCTTCCCCTCGTCAATGAGGTTAGGCTTAACATGTTCTCGGCTGATTATTTCAAATGATTCTGTTTATTTTCTTTATGTTTGATGTATTTAAAATGAAACATTGTTAATTAATTGATTTTTCGGATTCATTTGGAAGTACTTTCGAATTAAAATAATACAGAATAAAGAAAATTAAAAATTTCGAACTAAAATAATACAGAACAAAGGAAATTAAAAATTTCGAATTAAAATAATACAGAATAAAGAAAATTTAAAATTTCCAATCCGTATTGCGTTACTCCAACTGGCTTAGAAAATTCATGTATTTTGAGTCGTCTCAATTGGCGGTGAATCCTCAATTGTAGTTGAAAATTCAACGCTAGTATAATTTTTTGATCAATTATTTACAGCAAGTGTAATTATCAGGCCGGGATAGCCTGTTTGTTTGTCAATTGGGTTTGCATCCCTTGAGCTGCGAGTTCAATCCCGCCAGCTGAAGACTCTCTCTGTGTATGTATGTGTGGTGGACGCTAAATCTGTCGTGGATTCAAAATCCTCCATGTCGAGGTAATACCACTGGGGGTACTGGGTTAGAAGTGATCGTTCTCTATTCTAGATTTAAATTACGGTCTTTGGATGAATGAAAGAAAAACGTGAATAAAGTCCAACCCATAAAAAGGGGTGTGTGATGTGTGTGAGCTACAAGTTAGACTTCTGCCTTCGGGAGCTCAGGGGTCCATCTTTCAGAAACTACTGCACCCTTCCTTCCGTTGTAAAGCGGAACACGAGAACAATAACAATTGTAATTATTTAATAAAAAGTAACTAAAATAAAAATGTTTTTTGTTGACCTTAGCAAGAATTGACTTAATTTTTTTATATTACTTGTTTAAAACCAATATGTTATTCTATATATTTTAATTGGCAAACACTCACATTCTCACTTTCTTAAAATATCAAATGGTTTTTATTCGCATACTCAAAAATTCCGAATTTTAACTACATTTTCAGGGAATTTTCATTTACTTAAGATATGCCCTTTCAAAACGTAAGAAGTTTAATTAGGTGCCGTATCATAATCAAATTTATTGCTCTAAGCTATTAAAATCCAAATAAATTTAAAAATCTTATTTAAAAAATACTATGATTCAGTTTCAATAACGAATAGATAAAGTTTCTAAAGAGCTGTCCTCGGTCGCGTAAAAGGGCTAGCACAACACAATCGCTGTCTTTGAAAAAAAAAAAAAACAGCTTTGCTAGAGTATATCCAGTGACTTCTTGGACTGCGCCCAGTAGATCAGATTATATATATATATATATATATATATATATATATATATATA
>JAOUZG010047196.1:4110760-4132595 GCA_026289955.1 Argiope argentata
ACACACACACACAGTCCAACTTTTCAATCGTTAGTAAAATATTTTTCAAGTTAATAGCAACATATAGTAAAATATATTCATACATTCAAGTTCAAATACATTTGCAATGGATGTTACTTGATGTTAATACAGTTTTTTCAAATATTAATTCATTTATTCAATTTAATTAATTTTTAACACTTTAAATAGAGTTTCAACAATTTGTAATGTGAATTGAAATCATCTGGCAGTAGCTTAATCTGTAAAATGCAAGAATTTCTGTATTTTTTATATGTGAAGGTTAAAAAACGTGTCTAATTAATTAATTGTAAAAATCAATAATTTTTTGATAAATTATTTATATTAATTGTAATTATTTAATAAAAAGTAATTAAAACAAAAAAAAATTTGTGACTTAAATAGTAATTGGTTTAATTTTTTATATTATTTTTTAATTAAGAAACTCATAAAAAATTATCTTTCAAAATTAACTTCCGAATATATGTACCTTGCGTTTATCTTTTAAATATTTAAATTCGGCAAACTTTGTTTCAAATTCTTTCACATACTTTAGATTTAAAATTCTACTAAAGATTTAAAACTCTTTCACATACTTCTGATACATTTTCACGTAAGCAATAATTAAGTTAATCTTTTTAATTACGATTATATGATAATGAGCAAAATAAGTTGAATTATTTAATTTAACGAAATAGATTTGTATGTAAAGCTATTTATGTTTTAGTTTATAATAAGAACAGTTTTAAAAAAGCTACCGATGAACTCATTTTAGTTCTATTTGTTTTCGTCCTTCGTGTCTCTACGTCACTAAAATTCTGAAACTCTCTGTTACTATAGCAATTCCGATTTCTTTAAAGTGTATAGATGATTTTTCTATAAACAATTTATAGATGGTTTTTCATTATCATCTGATTTTAGTTCTTCATATTAACTGTACACAACTTCTATGTAATGACAAATCTTTCTTTACAATTATTGTCTTTACACTGTACCGTTGTGTATTATAACAGCCTGAAAAAAGATTTCAAGATAAAAACTCAAAATCGAACAGGCTCATTTTCTTTTCAAAGTTTTTTCCTAGTCTTTCGCTTTTGTCAAAATTCTTTAGATCATCAGTAGCTTGTTCTGCACAATTTTTTTAAAATTATAAGTCATATAAACCGATTTTCAAGGCTTTCAGTACATTTTTAGTTGTAATTTCAGTTTGAGCTTGACAGCAATGAAGTACATTTTACTAATGAATTCCTTTGTCGACAATGTTTCCTTTTCCTACATATTCAAATTTTTTCATTGAAATTGAAGCCGGCTTGCTGGCACAGAGGTAGCGCGTCTTCCTCGTGTTCTGGAAGTCCCGGTTCGGGCATGGTTGTTATTCTGTGTGCTATCTGTGAGATGTGTGAATGTGCCCCCCTGTAAAAAGGGGTTGTGCAAGCGTGTGGGTGTGTGTTTCATCCTCATGAGCTAGAAGTCAGACTTCTGCCCTCGGGTGCTCAGGGGTGAAAACCCTCAGAAGCTACTGCACCCCTCTTTCCGTGGTAAAAAGCGGACACGACATCATCATCATCATTGAAATTGATGAATGATCTTGAGTATTTTGGGAGTTATTTCTCGTTGATTTTTTTTTACTTGACACGATATAGCACTGAGTTTTTATGTAAAAATTTCACTTATCAATGCCCAGGAATTTTTTTTGAGGTTTATAGGTTACAGTATTGAATTGATAAGACTGCAAAGAATTCTCCATGGTTTGCTTTCTTGAGGAATTCCATAACTTACTTGAGTGATGCTAATTACCGGCTCAACATTTACTCGTCCCTATAGCAGCATTAGTTTTTTGAAAACTCCACTGGAAATATACACCCTTACGAGAAATCAAGAAAAAAAAAGTCCGCTGCCTTATTGAACACAAAAAAAAGTTTTCCACCTCATTTTAAGTTAGATTTTAGAGAGATGATTGAACTACTCATAATTTGTTACATTTAGAAACAGATTTTTGGAATGGTATTTATTTAAATCACATTTGGGGGCTTTTTTATGTTGGAAAAAGATACGATCAAACTTAATATTTTTAATTTATGAAAGATTTATATGTTGCTATTTCATGCAAAATATTTATCAATCATCTATCTTCATACGGAGTTTTTTGAAGAGCATTCATTAACATTAATGTTGTTTACTTTAAACATTTATATAATATTTCAATGATATTTTGCCATATATTTGTTTCTACAATTTTGGGAATTTTTTAAAATAAAAACCTTAGGAAAAAATTTGGAATAATTTTGTTTTTCATATTTCATAGAACCTTTTATGTTGCTTTTACAAAAATGCATATAAGTGTTGCCCATAGTAGAAGAAAAAAAGTTTCAATTTTTGCCAAAACAATTTTCTTCGCCATCAATTTTGGGTTGTCTCCTAAATGCCCTCGTGAACGAGTTTTCTCTCTAAAACATGTTAAAGAATACTTTTTATGTGATCTAAATTCAAAGACAGTCCTTTGTGGAGAAATTCGGAAAATACGTAACTGAAAGTGTACAGATTCTTTAGATCCCACATATAGTAAAAAAATTTTAGAAGTTAAGAAAAGAGGTAATTTGGAGACGTCATTCATCATGTATTTTTTATTTTATTTTTTTATTGTTTTGTTTCTGTAGTCAGTATTTCGTCATGTCTACATGAAATTGTATCTATCATGCTTCGTTTAGAAGAAATTTCTGCAATATGCTTTGTTGTTGATGCAGTGTTCCGATATATATATATATATATATATATATATATATATATATATATATATATATATATATATGCTTTGCTCACTGGTGTGCAAGGGAAATTTGGCTCTGAAACTTGCTTTAAAAACGTACTTTGACACTTCTTATTCGTTCTCTATTTCCAATATCTGTAACTTAGTCCTTTTGCTTTTGCATATGTTTCTGTCATTTACAATCTGTCATACATTGTGTATCAATTTCATAAAAGATGTACCTAGATAATCAGCATTTGTGCCAATGCACTCGACACTGATTTGAAACGGAAAAAAATGCAGCTCTAAGTATGGAATTAATTGATTCGACTTTGGATGAATATTCCGTGAAGTATTCAACAGTAAAAAGTGGTTTGTAAGGTATGATAATGGAAATTTTAGTCTTAAGGACGATCCGTGTTCATACTCAATTTAAAGACGCACTTCAAGTTTTATTGTATGAAAACCCATGTCAAATTGAAGAAGAGCTTGCAGAAGAGTTGGGAATTACTCATTAAGAAATATTACCTCGATTGAATAAGATCGGATGGATACGGTAGGGGAAGGAAATGGTTTCTCATGAAATAGTGGAAGAAAACAAAAACCGAAGAGTTTATATTTGTATGAATTTGCTTTTTAGAAACAAATGGAAGAATTTTTTGCACATAATTATTACGGATGAGGGAAATGTAATTTGCACCGCATCCTAAACACAGAAATGATGTCAAGCCAGCCACGAACATCAGTTGCAAAAAATATATTAAACTGTTACAGATGAATGTTACCAGACCCAACTGTTCAAATTAAGTGACGTTCTGGAGGAAAAAAAAAGATAATTTATTTTCCAAAAAAGGCTGAAAGGGATATTTTTTCCTGCCAGTGCTTGTTTACATATATCAAAATGAACCCAGGAACTCATCATCTCCTTAAACTGTGAATTTGCCAAGCATGTGTCGTACTCTCCATATTTGGGCCTCCTGATTACCACTTATTTAAATCGATGTCGTTATATTTGAAGGACCAGCGGCTCACGAAAGTTGAAAATGCGAGGAAATGCCTCGATGGCTATTGTGCTTCGGAACCAGCGAATTTCTATCGCGTTGGCATTCAATAACTACCTGATAAAAGCAAAAAAATAGTTTATAGAAATGGCTAATATTGCGATTATTAATCTTTTATATTTTCAATAAAGTGAAATTTAGTTTAAAAAAAGGCGAGATTTTACTAGCACACCTAATAAAAGTAATTTCATGACCATAACCCCCCCTAAAAAGCTTAGTGAGATGTAAAAACATTTAAAATTATGATTTAATTTTTATTTATTTTCTTGTTGCTTAAGTGTGGATCAAAAAAGTTTTATTATGTAAAAATACGAAAAACAAACAAACAAACAAAAAACACGTTTGAGATTTAAGATTAACGTCAAACACGTTGAGATTTAAGATTATTTAAGAAGACACGTTTGAGATTTAAGATTCTGCTTTATCAACAGAAATGTTATTACTATAGTGATGGTTTTTCAAGTAGTGATGAGTAATTAAAATAGCAGTTACAGCAAATGAAAAATATTATTCTGCGTAGTAAAAGTATTCTTCTTGTAAGAGATTTCTGCAAAATGAAACAGACTTGCATTTGAAACACTTCATTTTTATTTACCAATTACTGAGATCCAAAATAACAGCAATTGGTTACATACACCAATCATACAGCTGTTATAATAACAAATATAGAAATCTATTTAACACCTTGAGATAAAAACTACGCTTTTTGACGATTGAACCTTAAATACAAATAACGCATTTCAATTAGAGAAATAAATCGGACACTAGGGAAATTTTTGTCACTGAAATACTGATTTGAAAACAACATTCAAAAATAAAATTCATGCAGAAACATTTTAAGCACAGTAGAACTATTCAACATAACAGTGTCTAACATCAGCGCAAATTTTTATTTCAACTTCAAGTTTCCTGTAACAGCATTAAAAATCTATAAAGAATTGTGCCTCCAGTAGATTTATCTGGATTTGTTTTTCCCAAACCGATATCGTAAACGTGCTCATGTAATGTGTGAATGAGATATACAACGTTTTCGAACAACACAATCATTTCAATGTACAATTTATATTTACACAGAGATACAACAACAGTGGTTACTCCAAGTCACAAAACTGACTGCGAAAATATAAACGATTATTAAAACATCTCTTGTTTTCTGAGTTTAAAACTGGTTGGTCAAAGGGACAGATCACATGAAAATTAAAGTAATCATATGCTCCAGTTCAGGAAACATTGGCTATGTTTTCTTTATTCTTATTAAAGTTTCGGAGAAATTTATCTCATTAAGTTTTTATTTTTCTTATTAAAAAGGACTAGACAAAAGGATCTTAAATAAATGCAAAGATTAATCCAAACAAGATATAACAATAAAAATACGATTAAAATGTGTACAAAAGAAGTATTTACAAAATATATATATATACAAGGGGCTCTCAAAAAGTGGACCAAGTTTTTATTTTCTTAAATATTGCATCAAACAATACAAAGTAACCAATTTCAAAATGTTATTTTATTAGGTAAGCAATCGTATGGAAACTTTATGGCTTC
Source organism: Argiope argentata (assembly GCA_026289955.1). Classification (NCBI taxonomy): domain Eukaryota; kingdom Metazoa; phylum Arthropoda; class Arachnida; order Araneae; family Araneidae; genus Argiope; species Argiope argentata. Next base: position 4,116,110 of record JAOUZG010047196.1, read on the forward strand.
TGAGAAGTTCGTTGATAAAAAGTTAAAAATAAAATTTTTATGTCCCTCCCATAATATAAAAGTGTCAGTTAGTAAAATATTTCTCCTAAATTATTGTATTTATATACAAAGTTTCATGTTTATATGTACAAAATTTAGAAAGAGGTGTTTAATTTTAAATTTAGACAGACTTATCATAAATTTAGATGAAAACATTTATTTAAGAAAAGCAAATTTACTGAATACAGAAAAATTGTCAAACGTAAATATTTATCTAGTTGTACATCATTCAATCATCATGACTGAAGGAAACTTGTTGCACGTGCATAATTTTGCTCATTTTGATTGGTGACAATTGCAATTTAGATTTCATAAAGAAAGGAAGAGAAACCCAAGAAACATAACATAGAAGATATTTAAGACAAGTACTAGGCTGTCGAGAAAGAGAATAAAATTCTTTGCGCGCACTTGTGCGCTTTCTAAAAGAATGGCATATTTAGTAGCAATGATGTTTTGGATATGTTGACGATTTATGCTGTATGTAATCTTAATGCTGGCTTAGTTATAGGAGAGTATAAACATCGTTTTCTGAATACTCCGGCATATTTCTAGAAAGTGTGTTTACAGAACATTTTGGTGAAAGATTCTTAATTCCGCCTCTTTATTTCCAAAGCGTAGGACACATATTTTCTTGGTGAGGAACGGGTTGTATAACGTGTTATACATGTGGTACAGTAATTGACATTTTGGCTTATTTTTCAACTCACCTTCAAGTCACCTTTAGAGTATGAATAGTCAATTTAGAATTTAACATTCCGAAACCGACAGTTAGAGAAAATTTATACATAATAAATGGCATCCATAAAGAAGTCGTTGAGGCCAGGGACTGATTCAACAGTGAAATGGCAATCTACACGTTAAACATTTAGAGTTTTACAATAAAATTACCTTAGTTAAAATTCAATCTTCTTTTCAGAAAAAAGGTAGGTTGGGCAGCTGATTGTTGTTTCAATCGAGACAAAAACTATCATTTTTAGATGGCAAAATCTTATTCTTCGTAAAAGAGGCTTATCACCAGCAGCATTTTTAAAAAAATGTGTGGACATTTTAGAAACTCTTTGGTTGGCTACATTTCGTACAATATTATTTTTATTGCTGCCTGATATATTATCAGTTAGTTTTATTCTGCCTCATTTGTGAGCTAAGAGATGGTTTGGTTTAGGCAGCACATCCTCTTTAGATCTTTACCGACGATTTCTAAAAGCTTATCTTTAAGTCAGAAATAATGGATTTGTTCACATATGAGGAAGTATTGTTAATAGAATGTCACTTCGTATGCATGCAAATCTTACGAAGTGACATTCTATTAACAATTTTAAACAAGTTTTTATGAACTTGAATTAATCTAATCATATTTTAAAGTTTAATGAAAGCTATTGTTTTGTGATTCTGGTCTTTAATCATCTTTCGTGATAAGTATATTATATCTGAAAGTAACAGTGGAGATCTCTCTCAAACACCGGAGAAATTTATGAAAAATGATAATTTTGCCTTTTAATATCGCAGTAATAATAATTTTGCCTTTTAATATCGCAGCAAATTTCACAAATAGGAGTATGAAATTTTGTATCCTTATAAATAAGTATAAAAACAATTTATTCTCTAAAACTTTTTAGCTTTGGGTGTAGTGTAAAAATGCAATTTTATTTCTTTTTACCATCTTTGTCAACAGAATCCAAAGTATTTTCATACAATTGGGTACCTTAATTGATGAAAATTTATAATTAGATGTATACATTTGGCTAGAATAGTTAAGGAAATAAACCCTTGTTCCACATTTTTAGGACATCTTGCATTTGTATATAAAAACAGTCAACATAGTGTCAAAATGAATTTGGAAAAATTGTTTCTTTTTAAATAAAATATACAGTATAAAGTCAAACTTCATAATTCAAATTGCAAGTAAGATCAACAGTTTTTGCCATTCATAAAGTAATCTCAGTTTTAAAGTAACTTCAAATCACAAACATTTTTTTTAGGAATTGAAGAGCAAAATGTTTGATTATGTATTGCACTTATGAAGTATGTGAATAACTTCTTGTAGTAGTGAAACATTTGATGATAAATAAGGATCCTATAATAGGACGTTTGATTAAGGATTGCATTACTAGTATAGTGTAACTTAATAAGCACTACGTTATAAGTAAATTCAACCATTCAAGAGAAAAGATTAATTATATTTAATATCTCACTATTGAGAAGCAAATGCGCTATCTAACTTTTTTCAAAACGGAAAATAAAAATGACGAATGAAGCACAGTGCTTATTGGATATCAGTGGAATTTCCAACGATGAACACTTCTTTACGTCTAATCTTTATTGTCATTTTGAGATTGCGAGTTATTATCCCTAAATGTTAAGCATTACAATCCTTAATTAGTACATACTTAAGTGAAACTTATTTCCTTCACACAAGAACGACCGCCACAATAAACACCTCTCATATTATAACCATAAAATAATCCCCTATCGTTGGTGGATCTGGTAATAAAGTTTCAACTGAAGTTAAGTAGTTTATAAAGATAGGCTGAAATATGCAAATCAAAGAGAAACAGAAAACAGCGCATTTCCGTTAAATGTTAGGAAATAAGGTTTTGATAACTCATCCTGGCTATTGATGGAACGGCGTTTTGGACGTTAGAACGTTTATTGCAGCAACAAAGCAAGATATTTTCCTTGCAGGACGGGATAAATTTTTTAAATAATTTTTTTTATTTCTTCCATAAAGGTGACTAGCGGGAACTCTACCTTTTAGTGTGATATGATTTAACAGAATCCGTGGTTCGTTGATTCTTTGCCGTTACACTATTCTAGCAGAACTCGTTGTTGATCGAATTATTGAGAGTGAAACAGCATTATACTCTAAGCGTAAATCTACTAATCCAACAAGTGTCATAAAACGCAGTCAAACAGTTGTCACTGACAGTATACCGAAAGTTCCACTTGGTCCTGCTGAAGGACAATCGTCCAAGACAGTTGATGAAGGAGTCGATGGTAGTCGCCATTTTCGCCGGCTGAAGCAAGTTTTTTTCCTAAGATCTTTTTTGCCTTGACTGGAATCATCTTCCTCTTCATTTTTGTCAAGAAGTTCGGGCACTCGAATGGATTTCATCAAGATCTCTTTTCGCTGTTTTCGATCGCGAGCTCTTTCCAGATGCCTTTTTCTTTCTTCTCGAGACCAATATTTTCCAATTTTCAATTCACTCACGGCGTCATCATCTGTTGTAATGCCACAGCGTTCTTCCATGATTTGCAACGCCCGTTCTTTTAAGATTTTATTTCGAATTGGCCGCCTAGTGATATATCTAGTGCCATCGGGTCTACGCTTTACCTTCCATTCCATTTTGGTTTCATCGCTGGGTTCTTCGGTTGGTGTAATAACTGTAAAAAAATAAAAGCGTGTGATTTTGAGCAAAAATATACATGAACTGCAAACAGTTATAGATCAATTCAAGAGCTATTCTATTTAATGGAACAAAACAAATCAAAGATTATTTGTAAAATTTTGAACAATATTTTTTCAGTTTGATTAAAAGTTCAGGAGTAAACATTATATTAACTCTAAATCTTGAAATCGATAGTTAACACTTTAAGCTGAATTCAGGCGTTCCAATAAAGTGAGGTCTAAAACTCGAATTGCGGAAGTACCCCCTATTTCAATTAAATATCCCAGGTGTCACTGTTTTTATTCACTGATAAATAATTCATATTATTTTGAAGATTATAATTAAAGCTAGAACGCAGGAGCTTCTGAAAAATATACTGCTGACTGTTCCTATACCCATCATTAGCAAAAAATATTGTATCTTGTATCTTGGCATCTTGTTTCATTTATATTTTATTTTTGGATTACTCCCTCCCAAACTTCGCACTCAAGCTGTATCGTTTCTAGTTTGAAGTCAAGAAAATATGATGGCCTTCAGTTACCAAAAGGAAATAAAGATTTTAAAGAATCCTGAATAGGTTTTAGTCTTAAATAACTTTTCAAAGTCTCCCCATTAAAAGATTACAATTGGCAACTAAATAAATATACTTTTGCCTATAAATCGAGGTTACACAATTTACATTCGTTTAGCAGAGTTAATTAAATTGATTTCTTTCCTGTCAGGAAAGGAATAGTAATTTTTAAAAATATATTGTTAAATTGTATTAAAAAATACGTTAAAATTACCAGGGCTTTTCAAAACAGATAATCCTTGTGGTTCTGTCGTCAGCAAACCAGGTATCGGCACGTAGGAAGGATGAGTTGTAGTTTTGGTAGGTGGTAAGCTGTCCAATGAAGATGAAGGGTATTTCTGATTCCATTGTTTAAGATTGGGTACAGCGCAAGTGGGAATAGTACTAGCCTTTTTGTAATGCTTCTGAGCCAACGCTTGGCGAAAGAGCTGCTGTTGAAGCCATATGGTATGTTGCAGATTTTCCTGATTAGTGTACATAGTGGCGCACGGATAAAATGTTACATAATTCTTATTCCTTTCCACTTGACGATCTACAAAATCCCTTCCAGCAACACTTGCTGGTTTGACAGGTAATTTACTGGGTTCAGCAACGAAAGGATCACTGCTCGTTGTTCTACTCATTCCTCTCGAAGCTCCCTGCCACTGAAATTGTTGTTGTGGCTGTGGATTATTGTACTCAAAAGTTGGAATATAGCGAGTACTTTGATCTGAGATCCTGGACAAAGATTTTTGATTCACAAGTACTTGGCAATATCGACAAGTATCACAACTGACAACACTTGCAACATCACTTTCACATAACTGTGTGCTTTTATCTACAAGCTTTGGGGAATTAGGGAAATTTTGATGAGGATCTTCGTATTCAGGAAATTTTCCATTGTTGCAGTCTGGTATAGGAACAAGCTCAAGGGTCAGCGGGGCACCACGAGCCGAAATCTCCCCTGTGAAAGAGTTCATCAAAGACTCGTTACCAAGTTTCTTAGGTTTGGGCTTGCTTTCAAAGGCCACACTTTTCACCCATTGTGCAACGCTTTCCTTCTTATGTTTTAAAAGGCTTTTTTCGTTTGGGAGGACAGGTAAAGCAGGAGTAGAAGAACCTTCTTTCGCATCGTTACTTGCGCAAGTCGGTGTAGTTGTTGATTGAGAGGGCTCTACAGTAGGTGTCCTAATATCGCCAAAAGCTACATACTGATGTCCAGCGCGGCATCTAAACCACTGTTCTCTAATGTGACGGCTGACTAATGATTCGCATTCTATTTGGATACTCTGCATTTCTTTGTTAAGAGCAGCCATTTCCTTGTCTAGGCTTGTATCAGACTGAACTCGTGATATTGCCCTGAAAAAAAAGGGGGCTTTTAGAGCCATTATATGCGACGAAGAAAAATGTAACACATAAAAAAAGAAAGAAAGAAAAGAATGTAATACATTTGAACTCTTTCTATTCTAGAGTTGGTAACTGCAATACTCAATTTTAAAAGAATGAGGATTTTTCTTTGTTACCTTGCCAATTTTGTTACAACAAATTGTTATAAATTCCAAGTTTCTTTCACTGTGTAAGACTCTTGTTTAGCTTTTGGAAACATAGTGTATATCATTTCAGTCACTATATATTACGTACCCCATTTTCTCTATGGTACCATATTTGCCATAAAAATACATATTACCTTACACTTCAAGCCAAAGCAAAACACATTATGGTTGAAAGACTCTTATTTTATTGGCGAGTTCAAATGATTGTCAAAAAATAATTCACCCACTTTGAGAAAAAAATTGAGATTGAGAAATGACAAAATATGGAGATAAAATGGTTGGCATAAAAGTATAATTTGTGCTCTTATGTCTCTCCTAATATGTGAATGATTAGTTCAAGCACATGACAAATGATGAAAATATGATATATAATGAAAAATAATTTAGGAATTTGTGCTTTTATTAGAGTTATTACTTACTTAGAATCTTCTTCCGACGGCTGCTGCTGTCCTGTGTCTATCTGATTTGGCTTTGAAATTTTTTTTTCTGGACTGATATCATATAAACTTGTTGTGCTTGTACTGGCACATTTTTCAGAAACAGGCTCACCATTTTTATATATCAAAGACTGACAAGTATTTTCAGAATTAGGAACTGTACCATGGGGAAGAACTATGCGACTTCCATTGTAACCGAGTTCTTTGGCAGATTCAATGTTCGCAGCATTTTCTTTTTCATTCTCACATTTCACTTCTTGTAAATCTGGTCTGTTGCGTCGTTGTTGAATCTACAATGACAAAAAATAATAAAAATTCCTATCCTATATAAATAATTACCCACAATAATCATTCAAAATTCAATGATGCAATTTCATTACAGTCAGAAATATAAGCTACATTCAATCAAAATACTTCTATTTTATAGCTTTCACTTAAAAAAATTTCATTAATTTTAATGTCTAAACAGATAGTACTTACACAGATATCAATCTTACACTTTTTCAAAATTAAGATTAAGATCAGTTAATAATCAATAATACGCCAGCTTACTATGATATTGCTATTAGCTATGCAATCAATATAAGACCTGTGGTATGCTGTAATAATGCTATAAAGTATAAGGGGTATACAATCCCATTATTATTGGATACTATCATTTTCAATGTTAAAAGTATTGTTAAGAATTTAATCGCCAACTATGAACACTCATTTCAATGCTTATAAAATCTCTCTCTCTCTAAAAAATGGGTCATCTGAATCAAATTTCTTAACGAGCTGTGACAGTATGTTACAAAATTTAAAGAAAACTGCATGGAAAAATAATTAGGAATTGAGAAAATACTAAATATTATAAGGTTGTTCCTAAAATGATTAAAGCTTTTTTGCATGTATAAAAAAGAACCGAGGAAGATTATACAAGGATAAAATATTAAATATAATTTAAGGAAAATTTAAAAGTTGCAGAACAGATAAAAATGGTTTAATTTGCCAGTCTAATCATTTTTTCTTAGCAGGAATTTATATTTTGAAAGCAAAGCTAATTACCGAATCAAAATCTAATTAGTTTGATCCATTTACTGTTAATTATATTCTGAATAAATTAATATAATGCCCTACCATGAAGCATAAACAAATGTAAAACATTTCAAAACTGCATCGCATCAGGAGTTAAAAATAGATTACAAGAATTCACCGAGAAAAAGTCAAATTAAATAAAAGATTGCGAAACAAAATGCTTCTCTTTGGCATATATAAATAAAGAGCACTTAAAACAACTTGCAAACAAACAGCTTGCAATCTATGCAATAAAATGAGGATTATGATGTTTATGTGCCGAAGACACGTGATTTTGATACTGAAAGGCTTTTGTAAATTCCATAAACATGAATTAAAGTATATTTTTTAGAAAAAAAATGAAGCATATTTTTTAGACTGGAATTCAATTGAAGCACAGCCTTTATAAAAATAAACATCTCAGAAACTCATCAGTAATGAGTTTATATAAAGATAAGGAATAGAATTGACTTTTCTTCAAGAAGCAAAGAAACTAGGAAGAAATGGAATTAAAAAAATGGAGAATAGAAATCGCTTTAAAAATTATTATTTCTTTCAACAATGATCCTTAAGGTTTGAGATATATTTCTACAAAGCTGGGTAAGCAACATTTCTCATCTTACTTTGCTTGAATCATATATTATAATGAAATGAATGACGTGAAATATTTTGGGATTCCAAAAGACATTTTTAAAGTACCTTTTTATAACCGTTTTTCCAAGGAAATTATCATTAAAAAACATCTTAACTGTTTTATGAACAGCGTATGTTGTAACATATACAATTAATGCAAAAGAAGTTAAGTTCTTTACGCGTTATTTAAGGATTGAGACACATTTTTACCAAAACCGATTAAAGATATAAATTAAAAATGAAGAAAAATATATAAAATGAAGCGATATTGTTGTCCTTTAAATAACAGCTTTTTTACAGAATTATACTTTGAAATCCTTTTAAAAACTAAATACCTAATAATACATTAAAGTTGTACTCGAATTAAATGACAATAATCGACACTTATCCGAGCGATGTTAACAGTTGAATATAGAGAGTATAGTAGACCAACAGTTGAATATAAATACACAAGGGATTTAAGATTTTTAAAAAGAAGAAACAATTACGACATTTATGAATAATTCAGGCTATTTTTTGAAGTTTAAAATAAAAATTTCACCGCAGAAAAACAAATAAAAAAATGGTAAATAATTATATAATATCGGTCATCACTGTTGTATCAAAACATCGTATGTTAAACTTGCCGAAACATTCCATTGATGTAAAATACTTATGTATGTTTGCTACATCTGATCTCAAATTATTGTATGTCATAAATCATTATTACATTTTGTCACAAAAAATCATACGTCGTAAGTGATTGCATATATAAAATCAAAATTTTGAATATTTTGCTGAGCTTTGTTTTTGATACAAGAAATTTTCATAAAACGTCAAAGGCATGGATTTTATTACAATTAAAAATGAATTAGAAGCTGTAAAAAATATACAAAACCATGTAAAGTTCTTTAGAAAAGTCCTCGAGTCTTAAATTTTCATCTTCGTCATCTTCATCATCTTCTCCCTATTTAAAAATAGATATACACATTTTACTATGCTTTTCAAAGCCATACTCAAGAATATAAAAGCATTTAAAGGTAATGAAAAAATTAAATAAGTTATTATAAACAACATATGACGGAAAAATAATTAAAGTAATATAAAAATGAATTACAATACTATCATACAATTTAATTCAAATGCAGTAATGATGCTAGAAAACCGATGCAAAATTTGAGAACGAATTATCATTAATATTATTTTATTTAATCAAAAATAATACATAATAAAAATACTAATTTATAGTTTTCAAACATTTAAGTATTTGAATGGGCGTTTCTACGCTCAATATTTAGGGGGACGTATTTTCTGTTTATTTTTTCACCATAAGAAAATCCATCTTATTTGATTTAAAACAAAGAAAAGAAAATGGGCTATTAAGTTATAATAAAAGATATCAGGTTCAGCATTCCACAGAATTTCTAAGGACGAAAAAAGTTTTACAACAATTTTTTTTCGTTTTGGGATTCGCCAGTACATGACATCAAATTAGCTGATTATAAATATTGCATCATTAGTAAATTATGGTAAGAAAGAATCCGAATTCTGAGAATTTTAAATTGATTTTACAATGTACTTACTTGGTACAAGTTATATTTAAGGTTTATTGCAAAAAAATCCATTGGATGTACTTAGAAACACTATTTAACAAGTGAATTCAATTGAAAAGAATTAGAAAATTTACCTGCATTCTTGGTCTAGATAATAAAAGTGTTATTTCTGGTTCTTTGCTGGAAAACAAAGACACCGCTTGTTCTCTGTTGCGGACGTCAATCCCATTGACCTAGAGAAATATATATATATATATATATATATATATATATCTTTAACAACATACCAAGAAAAGAAAAAATGTAACACATTTACAAAATTTGATAACAGTTAACTAAATTGTTCCAACCAAATGTTCAATGGATAAAAATGTTTAATGTTGTCAAAAAGCTTTCAAATTTAATATCTATTTTTTAGATATTTAAAGAATGAAAATATATGTAATATTTGGCTGAATAGGGAAGTTGGGTTGGGAGTGGCGGAACTATATCATCGTAATGTATCGTCCGACACATATCAATATTTTTAGATGTACCGTGATATCATTATTTATTTATAGCTATTATAAGTTATACATAGCCCTTCTTAATATATTGAGTGATTAGAATGATTCCAAATAAAAGGAAGTTTCAATTTATATAATAAAAATTTCTGTTTCCATTTGAATAAAAATAGTTAGAAAATAATTTTGTTAAAACCCCTTTAATAAAGTGTGTCAATGCCAAAAAAATGTCAGCATGTCCCGATTTCTATCATTGCGTTTAAAACAAGTACATTTATATATTAGAATATGACCGTATTTATAGAAATAATTACAAAAATTTAGAAGTTTCTAAGAATAGAGAGAAACAAAAATAAGCTCTAATCAGTTACGAAATCAAAAACGTAAATTAATTGTGAATATCGATTTATAGTATCGCGATTTATAGCGAATTACAAGGCAAAATCTTAAGTATTACGGAATTCCTTTTTTCCCCTGTGCGAGTACGCTTCAGTGTAAAAATGTAAGCTGCGAATTGTGAATTTAATCTGAATTAATCCTTTTTGCTTCTAATTTTTGAAGATGAGTTTTTAGCGATAAAACAAACCTACAACCTTCTGATAATTACAATTATTTTCCCATGATGATATCATTCAATTAGAGAATGAAAAAACAGTTTATTCCAAAATGACATGCTAAAAAGGTACTTCAATGTATTTGAATTAGACAGTATTTATAGAAATATTTTCCAAAATTCTGTATGAAAGTGAAAAATAAAGAAAAGCAACAAAAATAAAAACCAATCGATAACCTAAACAAAATTGTAAACGTAAATTAATTGTGAATATCGATTTATTGTTTCGAGATTTTTCTTGAACTATTATTTATGATCATAATTTCGATAGATTCATATTTTTCAAAAACCGGAACCAAAAAAATTAATTATTAAAAAATGTCGATTTTTTTCGATAAATCGGAAATCAATATAGCCCTATAGGTGAATATGAATCAGAAATTGGTATAGGTATTTTTAAAAAAATAGTGAAAAACAGAAGCATTTTGGAAAGTTTATAAAATGATTTCCAAGTTATAAAACGAAAAGCAGACCAAAGCTTCTCTAGATAAAGGGAACTCAGTGGCTGAATTTCCTTTCATTCATTTGGAGCCAAATTCACTTCATTTGAAGCCAAGAATGATTTACAAAGTATTTATTCACTTTTAATTCTAAAGCTTTGAGATTTCTTACAGCTGCCATTGAGCATTTACTTTTTTTGAATTCGTCCATCAACTGCTTAGCTAAAAAAGGCCTTATGACAGAGAGAAATAAATTAATTATTAGGACTCTGAATTATCTATAAATATTTCGCACTGCAATTTAAGCATGAGAAACGGATTTTTTTTTAGTTAATTACATCATAACTTTAAAAAGCAATCAAATTTTGAAGTTATAAGAGCATCAAATCAAAGATGGATAAATTTAGAAAAGTATAATAATGTACCCATTATCATAACATTTATCATAAAATAAGCCCGGTATAATACGTTTTATAAAACCTTTGAAATAACTGAAGATTTTAAATAAAAGGGCTTTTGAATAGGATAAATTTACGTTGAAGCAGTACACATATGATTAACTTAGTATTAAAATGTCCTCTTTTTTTATTGCAGTTAATAATGAATTTTTATCGTCCTAAATCTTATAAACCTTTACAAATATGTGGAATGGATTTAGCCCCATGTGTTGGCAACACGTATAGGAATGACATGATTGCTTTTCCCGCTAGAAGGAGAGAGTTGGAAGTACTCCATGTTGTGCGAAGAAGGCGATGTTGTGATGCTGACTTTCTTAATTTGTGTAAAAGGCAGGCAGCCTTCCTTTCTCCTTTCGTTATTTTAAGTGTTGTGATTATTCTAAATGTTGTTCCAGACCCTTTAATTGTTAATTAAAAAAGATCAAATGCTCTTTATTATTGGTTCTGAGATTTACACTCGAACCTGCATATATTTTTAATAAATTATGGATAGGTAATTTCGCTAAAGCAAAAAAAAAAAAAAAAAAAAAAAAAAAAGACATACAAGTTTAATTCCTGAACTACTTAATTTCTTTAATTTTAAAGGCTGCTACAACAAAGAAATTTCCCAGTACTTTCATTCCTTTTTTTCTTTCAATTTTTGAAATTACACCTATTGCAGAATTTCTAAAAATTAAAATAATAAAAGCAAGAGTATAAGTAACATGATTTTGCATTTCAAAGTAAGTACATGAAATTCTCAAGTACATGAAATACGTATACAAATTACTCGTAGAACAGACAAAAACTTATTGTCTTTCGACTTGGGTTGATGTCATGCATCTTAAAAGAATGGTGGTCCTGATTTCCTGATTTTCGAAAGTATTTATTACTTATTAGAAAGTATTAAAGCAATATTACTTACCTGCAAGAGTTGATCACCTTCCATAATTCTGCCATCTTTAGAAGCTAAACTGTCAGGCTCAATCTAAAAACAAAAATAATCATTCTTGCATTGCTATTTTAAAGTATCTTCAAAAGGTTTTTTTTCTGATTGCATTTCAGTGCATTTAAAATTTTAAAAGTACAGATAATAATCAGAATTTGGAAAAAGAAGTTTTAGCTGTTCTGTTTCAACTTTGATTAACATAATCTGATTTTTAAAAAAAACTTTAAATGTACCTTTTTTCTACTTCTTGAAAAATTAAGTTGATACAAGAGAGTTACTTTAAATAAGTCCATAATTTTTGGAATATATATTTCTATTTATGTAATCTTTTAAAATTATTTTAATGCAATTTAATAGCAATGAACTAATGTCCACCCTTATCGGTTTCAAATTTTGAGATAATTTACTTTTTGTAGAGAAGTTAAAAATAAGCAAAGGAGTAAAATATAAAAGTTGCTATCTTCTTAAATTTATATTTAATAAAAGATTTTAAAACAAATGATATGTTGCGAAGCCCTTTGTATAATATGGGTTGCGGTGGCCTGATGGTAACATCTCGATCTCGGAACAGCAGGATTTCAGGCTCGAGACTCAATTCCACCGTAGAACCGTTGTGTGAGCGGGCCTGGTGTGCGTTGAATCTATGGGTATGGCTTGAAGAAGGGGGTGCCAACTCAGTTGTCGTCCTCGTCATCTGATCGAGGTTAAAAATTACGAGATTCATCCCGAAACAGCCCTAGTGTTGCTCTAAAAGGGGTCGTTAATTAAACTAAACTAAATTGAACCCTTAATATAATCAACGAGAATTATCTTTAAAAATAATTTTACTAAATAATGAGGTATTTATTGAATAGCTTGAAATAAGTGTGCTGGATTTGAAGTATTACTACCGTAGCTTAAATTGATAAAAAAAATTCACGCACTACTTTTTAAAAAAAGATAGAATGCGGTCGATAAATAAAGTCATATAAATTAGTAAATGAATTTATCTTAAAAGTATCGCTTCATTTCCAATAGATCAAATTAACACAATACTTACATATTTTGTGTTAATTAAAAATCAGTGGCTCAGACGGTCGGAAGGACTTCCGATTGAAACTACTTGCTTAGTTGAGACCAATATGCTTTGTATTTCTATATCCGGCGCATTTTCCTCAGATTCATTCAATATATATAGAATTAAGTAATAATTTGTGAACCTGTTTATCCTTACCATAAGAAGGTCTCAGAAATAAAATGCATTTTCTCTACTAATTTTTATATTATTTGATAGAGAATGTAAAACTCTTTCAAATAATTAAGTTAGAAAATCAAGTAGACTTTTACAGTAGTGACCAACACTGAGGAAATATATTAGGAAAAGTACATTTTGAATATTTGAAGACTGTTAACCGCAATGAGATTTTCAATAATATTATGTATCATTTTAAAGATAATTTAACCATGAATATAATCAATTAAATTATAATTTTAAAAATAACGATAGTTACATATATCTAGATAAGCAGAAGAAAGAAAGGCGCTTTGCTTTAATAAGATAGCGTTTCTTCATTTGAATATTGTCAATGAACGTGACTGTTTAGACAATCCACAATGTGTTATCAGTAGAATTTTTCAATTGGCGTCATATTTTGAAGTGAAGAGGAAGTCGTTTTTTCAAAATTTTTGTGATTCTATCAAATTGGTCATCATTTTTCTTTTTTCATTTTTTTTCATTTTTAAGTTCTCAAAAGGTAAAAAAATGAAAGATATTTATAGGTAATTAAAAAACACTTTAAAGTTTTACTGTTGCATAAAAAAAAAGAGTTTCATCCATAACGAAATTACAGAATATTGTTGGAAATCTAACTAACGGCGGCATTTTTTACTTTTTGAAGAAGTATAAGGAAACTGAGTCACTAGAAAATCAAACTTTTAGATGCAAAAAAGGGGGAAAAACAAGCGGTAACAAAAAATTGAAAGTTTACGTCAATATGACAGAAGAAAATTGTCTGGAAATATACAAAATCAAATAACACAATGCAATTTGAAGCTGAATATGGAAACTATTTGATCCAGACTGCAGGAAACTTGTCTAAATGTAAGAATTCCACTATAAAGTTATTTTTAAATGCAAGCAAATTTTAAATAATTAAACTGGACAAAACACCTCGTCAATTGCACAGAATAATGAAGTAGAACGATATTCATTGATAAGACCAAAATCTCACTATTTGTCCGCGCCATTTCATAAGTAAGGAGAAGAATAAGGAATGATTTTAATTCTGATTATACTACACCTATTGTTTTATACCCGATTAGTGCTGCTATTTGAGGTTTTATAATAGGAAAAGACAGGATCAAATTTTTTTGATTAACGTGAATATAAATGCCCAATAATACATTAATGAAATACTCATTCCTAAATTGCTCTCTTCCGCATGTAACCTTTTTCCTGATAATGAAGAATCGTAATTAAGTTTCATGCCATTTTGTCTCTGAATGTAAAAATTCATATTTCACATCTGGAACGGCTTAAAAATAGCTCAGACTTTAATTCCATCCGAAATCTATATATACCTCTAAAGAAATTTGCTATCCAGTAATAAAACCGAATTAATAAAAATAATAATTCGACCATGGTATAACATAATGATAGCTGAAGAAAAAAAAACATTAGTGACCACCATGAGACGACTTTGCAAAGAAATAATTGATTCTGGGGGTTATTTAACAATTGATCCTGGAGGTTTGTTTTTATTATTATTACTATTCTTCCTTTTTCTTCTTTATATTTCTATTCTTATGCAAATATTAATTATAAAAATTAATATATTAAATTCCTTATTAAATTATCTTGAAAATGATACACAATATTATGACATTTCTTTTAACATAATAGCCGTTATGATCGATCCATCCAATCTCAAAAATCCCTTCTTTTCCACAATTTTTGGCACTACAGTATTTGCCTTTGTTATTTATTGGACTGTATATGTGGAAAAGCGGAAGGAATTTTTAAAAATAAATTGAATTATTATTCGAGTAGAGAATATGAGCCATTTTCACTTAAGCTGAAATAATTGAATAAGATGATCTTACCTCGCTTATAAATATATTAGTTTCAGGATCATCTGGAGAGGCGTAACAAAGAGTCAGACCCAATTTTTCTTCACAATGGCTTCGATATAATGTCACTTCCTAGAAACAGAAATTCAGCTGTTCTACTATATTATAGTAAGTTTAAATTTGAAGTCCGTATTTCGTAATGTTTAGATAATTTGATTTCTTTAGATAATTTAGTGAAAATGTGTAGAGGAAGGAAAAAAATGTTAACTATGCACATTACTACCAAGAAAAAATGAATTCAGAAATTCTTGAAATGCATCACTATAGAAGTAATTTGATTAGTATTAAAGAAATAAATGAAAATTTTCACTCGATTGGAAATAAGAAAAGAATAATGAAGTAATAAAGCCCTTTTCAAATTTTCATTAAACATGGTAGCGAAGTTTAGAGTTATGAGGAGCATTGTAATCAAAATTCATTTATAACTGATTCAAAAAATTGCTTCAATTCTTTTGTAAAAAAAATTAACGAGTTTTGTTAAACGAAAGCATCCATTCAGGTATTTAATTCCCAGCAATAGAAACAGCATGAATTATGTAACCTCAAATATATATTTAAATAATTACTAACTCCACCTTTGTTCAATCATCTACAACAATAACAACAACAAAAAAAACCGATATGTGCAAAGAACCCTCATCGACCAAGAATTTTTGGAATTTTCGCCCACAAAATCATTTTTCATATTTTTTTTAAAGTTTTAATTATTTTACTTTTTGACAAATTTGCATTTTTGTCGACCTTCATTTCAGTTAACAGTTTTTTTTTAAGCTGAAAATTTTTCTTCCTATGTTCTTGCATGCCTTTTTACATGGCACCTTTTTGGGCGTAGAAGCTTTGTCGACAAGAGGCTGTCTGCGGTTGAAAGAGGTTCTTTGTTGCTTCTTATTTGCACAACAACCTTTAGGAGGTTCTTTGTTAGTTTTTAGTCACTTTTTTCACCGTAGACACTAAATATTAATAATATAATAAATAAAACACAACTAAGCCTGATAGAAGTCCAATTAATATTTATTAGAAATTACTGTTTGTCACAGTGACTTATTTATAGTGTTAGTATTTGGGGTCAGTAACGCGTTATGACTTTAATAATTTGCATTTCTAAGTTTTAATAGCTCTACTTTCAGACCGACAATTTACGTTGTCATCGGCGAATGATGATTCCATTGTCTTATTCTTCGATTCTTGGCGTGGTCATGTTAGGGTATTTGGAATAATGAGACTTGAGATAGGCATTAAATACAATAAAA
>JAOUZG010047196.1:4132995-4147665 GCA_026289955.1 Argiope argentata
TATATATATATATACAGAGAGAAAGAGAGAAATGAAGTTATCATATTGATAGCTGCCACAGAACTGTTAAATATGATACTAAGAAAGCACAATAAACCGAATCCTCAAAAAAAAAAAACATTTAAAAAGAGAGACATACACAAATTACGCACAATTTGAAATTAACGAATGTCAAGATTTAGTGTTTGCTCTCTGTTAAAAAATTGTTCCTAGCTCTCGAAAAAAATGGTTTAGTGGCAATAGCAGTAACTGTTTACGGTAAGGAACAACTGTGGGGAATTCCTGGAATCCAACAATTTGAAGATAAGATTAAGACATGGTTGTTTACGAAACAGAGAAGTAAGGTATAACCGATAAAATTCAGGCTGTTTGACGTGATACAGTTCGAATAAATGGCACTTGTGAAAATCTAGAGGAATTGTTTAATCGCAATTTCTTATACCTCCATTGCCATTATTATATTCTTGAGTTAGCTTTGAGTGGTCCTTTCAATGCATTAAGGTGCGCAACTTCAGGTCCAGTAATGGCGCTTTTCAAAAGATTTAAAGAAATCTGAAAAAATCTCGATAAAAGCATTTACTTCGTTTATAACAATAAAGTGTCTTATGATGTTCGCTCCGTCAATCTTGGATTTCTTGAATATCATATTTTGGTACAGAAAATCTTTTTATGGACCGATTTCCTTTTGGTGGAACAGGCTTTACGGTTACGAGGTATCCCAGTACCTAGCCTTCATTCATATTACACTACCCTACACCTTCTTTTTTAATTATCTTCAGAGTTGCCCGGGATTTAAAATTCAGTTTTGATACAATTGAACTATATTGATCTTGTAAAAGATACTATTCATTTCGTTCTGTTTGCAAAAATGCCCATTTTCTATTAACTTTATTTCTTTTGTTTAGCGCTTAATTTATCCAGGATCTAATTTTGAAATGTGAAAAGAATTATTATTATGACGAATAATGTTCATTTTTAAAATTCTCAAGGAAATCAGGATATATCAAAAGAAATTAAAACGAAGTTTGTAAATTTAACTCTTACAGCCTTCCCAGTGACATTTGACGCAGCGGTGTTTAAAGTTCTTAATTTTCATTTCTTTTCAAACCTGATGGTGGCATTAGCCACGACTTCCTGGTTCTTATACCCGTGGTGAAATGAGATAAAATTAAATGTGGATGTTCTCTTGGCATCCTTAACATTAATTTCCATCAATTTTTTATTCCACATTTTAAAAATTCAGGGCTGAATGGGTTAATTAATATTTTGCAAAGCCTCTTTCTTGCCTGTACCTCATACTCCAGTTCGCAGGCGGTCATCTCATCATCATGTCCGAAGGCTTCTTCCAGCGTCTCGTAATGGTGGTCTTCGTTGCCGAAATGCATGAGATTGTTCTGGCTGAAGGGAAAGAGGCCAATGGGTGGGGACTCCCAACCACCCGTCCACTCGGTCTGAGTACAGCTGTCACAGTACACTGAAGGGGAAGTGGGTTCCATGGTCGCACGCACCAGCTCCTCGTGTCTGTTCTTCGACAACTCTTTCCCGTTCACCTGGAATAAAGACACACACCAATCAGTATTAAAATCTACACATATCACACTTACTTTATAACGCATTATGATACTCGCGATTATTCGTATTTTATAAACTGATGGGAAACTACGCAAATAAGTTAAAAGAATTACATTATCAGTAAACGAATACTCCGCCTTGTACTGAGGTACAGGGAAATATCTGAATAATCGGGTACCGTGACAGCATAATCCCGAACTAAGGTAGAGTCCTAAAGGTCTTCCCCGGCAACGGTACAACCCCTCCCGTAAGAGGCACGCCCCAATATTAGTTATTGTTGTTCTCGTGTTTCGCTTTACAATGGAAGGAGGGGTACAGCAGCCTCTGAGGGCATGGCCCCCTGAGCCCCTGACGGCAGAAGTCTGCCCTCTAGCTCACACACGTCACAAACCCCTTTTTACGGGGCGAATTTCATTCGTGCAATTCATTCATTCATCCACAAATCGTAATTTAGATCTGCAACAGAGAAAAATCACCTCTGACCTCGTAGCCCCTGAGGTATTACTTTCGATGCGGAGGACTTTGTTATCACGACAGATTTAACGTACGCCAGCCACCAGACACACGAAGAGTCTTCAGTTGACAGGCTCATTATCTGTAGTATCATTCGGTGGGTACATAATGGCACCCCACATAGTTTCTATTCCCAGAAGGGCAACGAAAACCAATCACCATCCCAGTAATTTCTCCTCTCTGTATTTGCAGTGCCCTCATTGGAATGAAAAGGTACGTTATATCCACAGAGGAAGGTTGAGCGATTCAAGTTTCTGTAATAATTCATCTTTGTAAATAACTGGGGAAACTGAATGAGTATTTTGGCAGATTTTAGTTCTTTTCAATTTAATTTCTCTTGAAGGAATTTCTGAACAGCTAAATTCGCATTTCTCGAAGAAAACTCTCTGTCAGGAAATTTACATGGAGTAGAAGCACACAATATATAAATCTTTCAACTTCTAAAATGTCCCTAATTATACAAAAAGCCTGCTAGAACTAATAAAAATTGAATGAAATAATCCTTGTACAAAAACAGGATGCAGACATAATGATTCCATGAACCGAATCATTATGAAGGATATGTTTTACTGTTTTTCGTATCTGCTATTTCTCGGAATTAATTCCCGTCTAAAAATGACATGGTGATTAGCTAATTTATTTAGGTGAGCAGTTGTAAGAGCTACCATGCCGAGGAAACAAAAAAGTCACCAATTAGAAAAAATCAGTTATATTTACTGTTGCAAACAGTGACTTTTCTTGTCTAAAATGAAACTTCTCCAATTACTTTGTAGATGATTTTGAGCGTCTTTAACATGGATGTCAAATCACATAAGCGCTTCTTAAGAATGATGATCTCTTATGGAGTTCGCTGTGTCTTATGATTAAGGCTGCATTAGATGATGCCCTTCCGACTAGCCATGATTTTGTACTGGTCAAATTTAAGAAATGTTTCATAATCAAGAGGTCCAAATGTATATCCATTTATAATCAACAACCAAAGTACAAGCAAAATTGTATCCTTTGATGTTTCTCAATGCAGGTCAAATGCAATAATTTTTCTATTAGGATGTGCCAGTATTGGTCTGTTTTTGAGTTATTTATTGGGATTTTGAGGTCAAACCTCTTTAGATTTCAAACAGGGTTCTATATAATACACTTCTTTTCAATTTATAATAGAAAGGTAAAATGAATGTTTTCTATATTTTAGGATATAAAGATCTTATTTAACGCTATATATGAGAAATTGGCTGTTTTTAGGGTATAATGTGGCAATGAAATCTTTTTAATTAATATGGCTGTTTGAATATTTTAATTGGGTTTTAAAATAAATAAATAAAAATATTATTTTTTGCAGTTTACGGAATAATGGGAGTAATTGGTGTAAGACAACAGATTTCCTTATACTTCTGGCACTTTTTTTTCTTGGAAAAAAAATTGGTGTTTCTATTTTTTCATTTGGCACAAAAAACAATGCTTTAGAATAATTTTACAGTAAATGTTTCTTTTTTTTTCTGTAAAAGAATAAAGTTTACAGATTAATTGTAAAAGTTTGACCATTTAAATTGTATAAGGTATTTTAATGAAAAAAATGGGAAAAAAGAAATATTTTCTTAAATCTAGTTTTTAGAACTTAAAATTTTTCTTAGCGTTCACCTTTTTAAAAAATTAGAAATAAAACTTATCATAAAAATAGATAGAAGCAAAAAATATAAAAAGAATTGTTACCGCATTAAAGAATTATTTTAATTCTTATATAATGCGTGTTTTTGATTCTTCCGTTTCTTGTGGCATTGGCTTCATAGCATTCTCCCACTGATTCTGAACCTCACTTTTTCATAAACTGCAATTTTTTTAAATAAATTTTTTAATAAAAAAAGGCTATTTACATTTCTTATCTACCGCCTTCGTTGACCAACTAACTCGTCTATATTCATAGTTGTTAAATTTTCGAGTGAATATTTTATATTATTTACTCGTAATGACTATCTTATTTTAATTAATTTTTATCAAAAATTTAGATGTTCAAACAAAATTGCAAAAGGGCGATATCTTGCTAGAAATATTCGAATTCAAAATTTTAATTGAATTCATGATATATTTTAACTTTCAATCAGTATTTAAGAATTTCTTTCTATGATTAAATTTTGTCTTAATTTTTTTTCAATATTCTTTATTATAGTATAAATTATTTTGCTTGATTTATTTTTTTAATACTTCACTACTTTAATGGTGTAAAAATGCTTTTATTTTTAATATTTTTTTATTTCTTAGTCTTTAAAACGTTTCATCCCTTATAGTTACAAATATTATGAAATCAAAAAATGAATATTTTTCAATTTTCTAATAAATTCATATATTAACTGATGGTTAAGAGCTCTAGAATTATTAAAACATTTTATTGTAGATAAGAAAATGAAAGAAAAATTAATCTTAAATCTCTTTGTAAACATGGAACATACAAAGTTAAGCAAAAGAGTTCGGTTAAAAATGACCTAATTGAATGTACAATTTTGCGCTTTTAATAGTTTATTTAAAAGATAAGAAAGGCATTTTTTAGAATATTAATTCTTCAGAAGGATAAAAATGTTTGTTATCGATATTTTCTATAATAATTAGAGCAGGTATTCACTAATTGCTTTTTGAAACTCATTTTTTTGTTTTGTTTCACAATTTAAAACTTCGTTGAATCCTTCATGACTTCAAAAAAAAGTTAATAATTCTGCTTTCGTTGGACAAATTGTTAATTATAAAAAAGAGCGATATTAAAGTTCATGTTACATGTTTCCAAATTATTTCTTATCTTGAGACAGATTTTGAGTGGAATTTATGAGATGTTTATAAATCATCGATGAAAGAAAGAAAGAAAACATTAATCCTTTCTGGGACATTATTAATTTATTTTTCTTTGTGAAAATGATACTGATGGGCGTATAAATCTACAAGAAAAAAATTACTACTTGTGCTGATATCTGTTGCCTTCATTTGATACTCCAAAGTTTTTTTCAAATAAGTTCATTAAATAACTACCTTCTGACTAAGAGAAAGAAAAAAAAAAGCCTTTTAAAAAGGATGTTTTTTTTTTTTTTTAAAAACTAGTGCGGCGGTAATCTACGTTTAAAGGCCTATATAAGAAATTCTTGAAGGATTTTTAAGCATTTAATTGCATTTGAAAATTGCATAAGTAGAAAATTTCGTAATGTACAGCTTTATCTACTTAAAGAAATCTCTAATTTAATAGTTTGAATAGAATCCAGAAGTTATTTATCAATTTTACCGTACCCTCCTCCATCCTAATATCTATATAAATAAAAATGAGTCGCCAAATGTGTTGCTAATCGCAAAACTCGGGAACGGCTCGATCCATTCAACTAATTTTTTTAAAAATATTTTCATTAAGACAAGAGGAAGGTTCTTATACAGAGAAAAAAACGGAAAAATTGTGAGGAAAATAGTAAAAACGACACCTTTCTTACTTTCCCACTAAAAATCTTCTTTTCCCCACCACCAAATGAGTTAAGACTTGGAGTTTATTTTTCCCCAACCCTAATGAGGTTAGGCTTAACATGTTTTCGATCGATTATTTCAAACAATTCTTTTAGTGTGTGATGCATTTAAAGTTAAACATTATTAATTAATCTATTTTTAGGATTTATTTTGAAGTATTTTCGAATTAATATAAAACAGAATAAAGGAAAATAAAAATTTCTAATTCTGTATAACGTTATCCCAACAGGCATAGAGAATTCACGTCTTTACGTTGCCCCAATTGGGGTTAAAAATTCATGCATGTGCAGTGTGTTGTAATTGTTGACAACTGAGTTTTCATTTTGGTTAAAAATTTTAAAACAATATGTGTTTAATATTATTGTAGCTATCGCAATCTCGATCGTTAAATAAAATAGATTTGACATGGTTTTAAAGAAATATAGATTTGATTTGCGGTTTTACTTTATTTCAAGTACGCCCTGCAAATAAAGTGTTTTTAGGTTAGTTGTGCTTTTCCATGCGTACGAAGTCAAGGGTAAAAGCTAGTTAAAAATATAAAGCCTTTTTACCATTTTGTTCACCAAACATTTTCGTATTCATTTTAAATTTTAATAAACATAGAACGAAATATTAGAATAGTAAATATTTTGAAAGGCATTCCTGTCCAATATAAAACTAAAATTTATCATGTAACTTAAAAAGGAAAAGAAATTAATTATTCATAATGAGTAATCAATATTCTGTGAAACTGAAATATTAGAAAAAATTATAAAACCATTTACATATTTTGATTTTCATTTAAGTTATATCATACACCAAAAATAACTTCAAAATGCCGTTTACATTAAATTTATTTAAACGGAATTATATAATTTTATTTGAAAACAGTAAAAGTGAATAAACTTAGCATCACTCAAAAATCGAATTTCTGTTAAAATATGAAACAACTTTTAAAAATCGAAGTGATTGATTTAAATAAGAATAAATGTTTACAGCTTGAGGGTATTTACATTCTCATCAATATGAGCAAAATAATACACTTTCTTATTAATTTATGCAACTGAATTTTACTCGCAAATTCTTTAATATCCAATGTCTCAAAAACTTCAGTTAAAAAAATGCTCCCTTTTCTTACTAAACGGGATTCTTTCTTCATGTATTATTTATCAGGGTAAGAAAATCTCCCTTTTCCGACATGAAATATAAATATCTCGAATGAAAAATGTCCAGGTGTAAGAAAAAAGGTACTAAACGAATTTGAAAGGGATTTTCTGAATATCAGATGGACCATAAAGGAGGTTTTGAAGTGAATAAAATTGATATTTATCATAATCAGTGTCACCGTGGGATAATCGCCTTCGCTGAGTGAAGAAAGCCAATGATTTGGAAGTAATGAATTCACCCTGGCTGTAATAAGATGCCACACATTAAGGGCTACCCAAATTATTGATTTTTAATAGATCGCTGTTATGGCAAAGCCTCGCCTTTTCCCGTTCGAAACTTATCTTCATTAAGGAGTCATGCTAGACATAGCAGAGACGCCATATGCGACATAAGCCGAAAACTACCACCACATTTCAGAAAAGGTCGAATGCTTTCTCTGTGCGGCCTTGTTGCGACGTTACTATGGGACTTCACTACAACTTATCGATCGTTAAAATACTTTTTTAATCATAATATTTTGCAAAAATAATCGTTTCAGGAATAATAAATTGATTTTAGCTGTCATAAGATGTCAAAACAAAGAAGACTACTAAAATTATTGATTTTTATTATTTAAAACGGTTTATTTTGCAATTATAGGAAAATTTAGCTCAACCATAACAACGGGAATGAAACATAAATGTAATGAAATGAAGTTACAATATGAGGAAATCAAATGAAAATGAGTCCAAAAGTGAAATAACCTGGTCTAAATGAGTCCAAAAACTCACGAAGATCCTAAATGGAATTATCCGGCAAAACCTATTTAGCCAGTTTTGAATAATATAACCTTTATGAAGTTAACAAGATTATTTAACAGATATCCAAAATTCAATTACAACTCGCATCACGGAGACCAATATGAAAAGTCAAGCGAAATTACATTGAGAAGAATATCAGAGTTTTAAAATAAAATTCCAGTTAATTGCATATAATACTTAGTTTTAACATGTAATGATCATATGGGTATTCTCAATTAAAATTTTCATTTCGGTTGTGCGGTGTGAGCAGTGTATGCACTCAGTTAGGAGTCTCGTACACAATCCACCTTCTGAAATCTTCTGAGCACAATTTATTAGAATATCATAGTGGATTTTAAAAGAAAATTTTTTCAGATGAGTTTGTATAAGTGTTCAGTAGCTCTAGGTCTCTCAAGGTTGCATCTTCTAGAAGCTAATTCGATTCTAGAATTTATGAATTGCCAAAAAGCTGACATTTAAGAATTGTGCTACTAAGATTGACTCTGGTCTACTTCTATTCGTTCAATCGAAGGACATCGTAATTATTCCGGTAAATGATGTCAAATAATCATATCTACAATTGGCTGTTTCGAAATTTGACTAATAGTTTTTTTCTTGTAGAAATAGCAGATGCTTTTAAAAGTTGTTTCGGCAATGACATCAACAAGTGCCACTAATTGGCATATCATATTCTGAAGCAGGCCTGATTTTGAATTTTCAGGTTAAATAGTCTGAAAATATATTTCTTTTATGCGGATTAATTACACTATTTTTTCTTAATTTTTGAAAATGGGTTCATTTAACTGACCATAACGCTACACTACGTAACTTCTCACATAACGTCAACATGAGCTGTATTTAATTATAGAGATATACGTAGATATTATTTCTATAGACTGAAAAGATCTTAATTTAAAACTTGTTTTAGCGCCAACATCGGTAAAAGCTATACTCCATTTCATCTTTAACAATCTTGAACTTCGTCTTTGTAAAAATGACAAGCATTATTATTATAAAAGAATAGAAGTTAAATCATAGAATTTGATTTGGTTAGAAAAATCTAAGAAATATTTCAAATCATCAATTAAATGTCTTGAAATTATCCATAATGCTTGAAAATTAATACAGAGTTGTCGACTTAAATTATCCGATCCATACTAACAATTTGAAGAAGCTGATACAAGCCAAAGATCACAAATTCGACTGCAAGGCTTTAGCACGCGCGAGCCTAGCAGATCTTGCTACTAGCATGAATTTAAAAAATGATATTCAAGCATTCTGAGAAAATTCTAAACTTTTGCCATGAATCTCAATTTGCGGTTTATTCAACACCCGGAATGAAAACTGAGTCGCTTAGTTGTATTTGCATAATGTCTTCCCGATAATCCTTGAATGAGAATAAATGGAAATATCCCCGCAGAGGGCTCTGGAAAGTAACAAAGGAGTCACTTCTTCTCGCTGATTAAATATTACTATCTCTGGTCGAAGTTATCGATTACACTGTTTTGGGTGAGGGTATTTCGGAATACTTTCAATAATTAATACAGTAAAGAGTCGAAACCATACTGTTTTTCTAACTTTATTTTTAAAAGATAGAATAAATTTTTGAAAGAATAAAAACATTTTAATGCTCTCCAAACTTAAACAACCGGCCTTATCTGTTTTAAATTTTCATAATATGAATAATTAACATTTTAACTGCAATACGACATTCCGCGTGCATTTCAGAATGTATTGTAATAAAATAGCTAATGAACGACCATGTTATTTACTTAGATACTTGATATACAATAAATAAATGTAATGGCAGTTAGATAATTTTCCTGTGGCCTATTAAGTCAGAAATACATACGACGATCATTATGTCAAATAGCAGTTAAAGAATTAAATAGCAATATTTTTGCTTATATTTAATCTGTTTGTAAGATAAAATAATAATATTTTAAACTATTATACTATTAATAAATTTATACTAGTTTTAAAAATATTTGCAATTACTTTCATTCGGATTTTAATGGTCCAGGAGTCAAGATGCTGCTCATACTGTGATAAGTATGAATTTATTCAATACAAAGTCAATATCTTTACTGGAAAAAGACAAAAATTCTCGAGATTTAAAAAAACGCATAATTAACCCCATAACCAGAAATTCTGATAAAAGTTTAAAGCTGCAAAAAGTCAATGTCTAAATTGAATTGTGCATAAAAGAGGGAAGGAAATTAAATTATGGAATTTAACAATGGGAAGTATCTTTCTATACACAGTATTAATGTAACTTCAGCTGTCTGTAAGAAAATCACTGGGTATCGAAATATAGGCATTCAAATAAAATATTAAAAAACCCTGCAAAGTCACAAATGGACACAAAGACGTTTGTTGTTGTTGAGCAACTGAATTTTCAATCCAAGTCAAATGATGTGCATGACAACAGAGAATCAACTCTATGTTATCCATCACATCGGACGAGTTCCTAATTATATTTTTCTGTACAAAAGAAATTATATCTATGATACAGAAAAATGTAATTTAGAATTACAGTCATGCCGAAAAACTTGGCCGTCTCATAACAGTTTGTATTTTTTACAACCAGTTATATTTTCTTTATAATAAAAGTTTATATAAATGGACTTTCATGAACATGACTGTGAAAGTTCGCAAAAGTTTAATTAGAGAAATATGAATTACTGTCATCTGTTAGAAAAACACCCGATATAACATTCTTATTTTAATGCAATTATTCCATTAAAAAAAGTTTCATTTTTTAAAAATAAGTAGAATTTTCTGATTTGTCCCTTAAGAGTTGCCGATTGTATCTGGTATTTATACAAAAGCAAATGGATATCTTAATGTGCTTAATAATGTCTGCCAATTTATGGCACAGAAAACTGAATCATATACGGCAGGGAGGATGCTCAATGCATCTACTAGCTCTGCATGAAGATATTTGCAACGGTAATTAACAAAAAAGGCATATTTTTTAAATTTGCTTTTATTGAAATAGCGCTGTAAAATTCCTGCTGCAGCATTACGTACTTTCAATACAAAAATAAAAGGAAATATATAATCTTTTCCTAAATTATTATAATCATCAAGGAATAGATGCAGATGGTATTTACATGTTTTTAGACAGATTTTGATAAAGAATTTCTAAAAAAGAAAATGTTTTGGAATACAAATTTCTGACAACAGCTGATTATTCGAAATAAGAAGTATCACTTGCTAATTTTAAATTTATTCTTTTACATATCGCGTGTAAACAATCTGTGAAGTAAATAATATGCGTTTGCGCTTTCTGAGGAGAAATATTTTTATTCCGTAATCCCAAAACGTTGTCAAAGGCTTTGTATTAAAATTTTTAAATGCAAAAAAGCAACATTATTAATCGGAAAGTAAAACACTATTAATCATTATTTCTACATATAAATAGTGATTAATAGTACCGAAAAAGGTTATTCTTTCAAATACTTCTAAAGTGAAACCGCTGGTAACAGCGAAAAATTCGCAGAGACAATAATCAATTGTTAAGTCCTTAAATACAAGAATAATATATAAATAATATGTCAGAATTTACAATACAGAAAAACCTAAAAAGCATAATATTTACAAATTTTTATTTAGGCTCAATGCGAACTGTTTTTAGAATCGAGTATGAAAATATTTAGCAAGAGATAAATAGAAAAAAAATTTGCAATTCTGAAAGAAGAATCGGTTTACCTAAATTACTAAAAAATAGGTTTGCCTTTATGAAATAAAAAATAGCTCTAGATACTATTAAAAGTAAAGATAAATAAGACGGGTAAACCTGGTTCCATCAATGCAAAGAAAGTTTCAGTAAGTGATTTATGATTGTAGGTTTCTCCAACAGTAGGAGATAAAATATAAGAAGAAGGGGGGGGGGGGTTAAAATCAACTCAACATGCTAGCAAGATAACATTTTACATCCGATATTTTGAGGGGGAAAAAACCCATTCCTTTATCTGAAAGAATTTTAAAGAGTGAATCGTCACCGAAAGAAAGTTGCGAGTCTTTTTTCGAAAACTACTAATGAAAGAATGAAGTCTGATATAGGTACTATATATATACATTTGTAATATGTTGCTGCGGAGTTCCCTGATGTTTCATCAATGAGCTATTTAGATTTTTGTCAGTTGAAAAGAGTTCTTCCTTAGTGCAAATCCGTCACAATTGATGAGCTCTGGAAGGTAGCGAAAAAAGAATGGAAACCAATACTTAAGGAGATTGCACAAAAAGCCCTTCTGTCATGGAAATTGCATACAAACCTAATCCAGAAAAAGATATGTCTGAGCCTTTAAAAATAGTTCTTATATTTTAAACATCAATTAAATGGTCCCTAAATCGTTCTAAAAATGTATCAACATTTTCTGTCCGGCATACCGATTCCCCCCCTTTTGTTCTTTTTTTATGTATACGTTAAAATTTTTTTTTAATATTCTCGACATATTTTATTTTTACAATTCTTGAAAAATTCCGTATAATTTGCTTTCAATATTTAGTAAGTATAAAGCTTTTTTAGCACCTTAGTCACCAAATGACCGAGTTCTCACGATAATAACAAGAGTATTGCGATCAGTAACATAATGCCTATAACTGCGGCTATGAAGGAATTAAGCTCCGTCATCGGAAACGTGACAAATATAATAACACAACTATTATTGTATTAAAAAAGGAAGAGATAATAGCCTTATTGAATCGGGATACTTCTCTTTTCTCATACATGCAATATCCTTTTCCAGGTGATATTATACCTTACTTGCATAAAAGTTAAAA
The DNA here is from genome assembly GCA_026289955.1 of Argiope argentata. Taxonomy (NCBI): domain Eukaryota; kingdom Metazoa; phylum Arthropoda; class Arachnida; order Araneae; family Araneidae; genus Argiope; species Argiope argentata. The sequence goes on from JAOUZG010047196.1 coordinate 4,145,280, forward strand.
AGATTTTTTTTAAAAAAATACTCCTAGTAATCCGATTTTACATCATAGATTAAAAAAGGGGCAATGAGTATGGGGGGTATATATTAGAAAAACTTGTTTTAAAGGTAATATATGTTTATTTTTTTACTTTTTTTTGTTTTAATCAAAATACATTTTTATTTTCACTTACATAATTTTCACCTGTAACGAAGAAAATCTTCAGAATTAATATATTTTAAATAATGTTTGATATTAGATGTTGTTTCTAATGGCAATTGCCATGGACAAGCTCGCTGGCACAGTCAGCTATTTGAAGCCGAGGGGGCGTCTCTTGTCTTTAAGTAGCTCGAACTAGAGACAAGAGCGCGTCTACTCAAGTAACATATTCGCCTTCACAGTCCCTTTTAACATTGGGGTACATTCACAAATCTCACATTTTCATATAGATCTGATAAAGAACAACCATGTCCGAACCTGGACTCGAACCTAGGGCGCCCAGATCAAGGGAGAGACACGCTACCCCCTGTGCAAGTATAGCGACTTGATCTTAGCAACATCTGTTTAGTTAACACCTTTGTGGTGTTAGCTAAAAGGTACCAATCGTTACTCTTGTCGAAGAAGGTACCAATCGGTACTCTTGTACACTCAGCAAAGAACTAGAACTGTATACAAGCCTGGGTAAAATTAGCGAGTGTTTTGTCCCACGTATTCTGACATTAAGAGATAATATATAAGGTAAAACCGGATAATGTACTACACAGGGACAGTCATACAGAATAAGTCTTGTCTTTCAACATTTTTTTTTTGTTTGGACAACACCAAAGAAGATATGAGATAATAATAAGTTTTCCATAAGTCAGTCCATGAGTTCCATAATTCGTAATTCCATGGAGATTTATTAAATTTTGCCTATATAATCTCGGAATTATGGGATTTTGCATTTCGAAGCTAATTTCTCACAGATTAAATTAAAATTTTAAGAAATTAAGATAAAAGAAATTTCGGGGTTTTATAATAGAAATTTCCGAAAATATTTTTGGATAAAAATAACTTTTGCCCTGTTTTAAAACTTGTGAGTCTATGTTTAAAAGATTATACTTAGATTATTTTTTAATCAAGAATTTTACATTAATCTTAATGCTATCACAAAGTAATAACTGAAAATCTAAGAATATTAGACTTTTCCCTCTCTCCATCTAAATACTTTTAAGCATGAAATGCTTTTAATTTTAAATAAAAAATATTACGTGTGGGTGAGATATTTTTTTTTACTTTAATGATTTTAAATCTTATTGACTTTAACGATGGCTTTTAATTGCTTTTAATCGCATTTGATTTTAAAGGCTAATATCTATAACAGATGCATTTTTTACGATGTTTTAAGGCAAATTAATGCTAAAAGTTTTCTTCTGCGCTTATAATATTTTATAATATGATAATATATTTCATAAAATGATAACATTGCACAATTTCAGAGTAAAAGCATGCGAAACAATTAATTTGCTAAAATACATAATTATAATTAGTTAACTCATGCGCAGTTATTGAATTTTAAATTAAATTTATGTTTTTCCAAGCTGAGGCATAACATTCAATCTGATGCGTTTGGGGAAGTCAGCAGGTCGAATGCTTTTCACAGTTAAATGCAACAGCCTAAATATCAACTTTATTAACCGCAAAACATTCAGTATAATTTCATTTTGTTTATGCAACAAAATTTACTTCAAATAGCAATATTTTTTCCTTTGTGTTTTTTGGGTATTTTCCAATTTATTTCTTGGTTGTTGCATCAATTAACACCCTATTGTTTGCTATATTTTTATGAATATCAAATAAATAAATTGAAATTGATTGAAATTACAAAATTAATATAAATAATTTTATGGATGAATCAATCGGTTTGTCACTAATAAAAGGCTAGTTTTAAAAATCTAATTATTCTTTTTAACAGTTATATATTATCATATAAGTTTGTTAAAAAAACCCTTATAAATAAGTAATATAAAAAAATTAAGTCAATTTCTACTTAGGTCAACAAAGAAATTTTTTATTTTAGTTACTTTTTATTAAATAATTACAATTAAGAAAAATAATGTTTAAAAAAACTATTGATTTTTGCAAGAATTGCACTCGCATTCTTCGCCTTCACGCGAAAAATATTGAAATCTTCGCAATTTACCGATTGAGCTACTGTCAGTTGATTTGAATTTTCATTACAAACAGCTAAACTTTAAAGCATCAAAAATATAATGAAATTTAATTAATGAATTAATATTTGAAAAACCGTGTTAACATCAAGTGTCATCCACAACAAGTTTAAAAAATGTATTTGAAATAGAATGAATAAATAAAAAGTATTTTATTAACCATTGAAGAAGTGGATTATATATATATATATATATATATA
>JAOUZG010047196.1:4148065-4162582 GCA_026289955.1 Argiope argentata
GGGGGGACGCCATTTTATGCAGATACGCTTCTGTTTAAAGTCGGGAATAGATATGAAGATACAGTATTTCAAAAACTACGATCAAACTATATTGGAGCATAATTCCATTCCCAGAATAATACATGAGTAATTCCTAAGTTGTGTTTTTGGAAACAGACAATGATGCCTAATAATACTAAGCATTTGAAATTTTTAAAATGTCTATTATTTTGAGAATTTAGATCCTTAGTTTGGAACCATTAGGAAAACTAAAGTTACTAACTCTTTCAGTAAAATTATTTAATTTTTTTCCGATCAACACCAACATGCAATTTATGAAACGATGAGAAATATATTAGATTTCAAAGCAATTCGTATAAAAAGCGTAACATGGTATAGGAGCTAGCATTAAAAACTCATTGTATAACGATGACTTGCGCATTTCTAGCTATATCAATCAATGAATCGATTTATTCTGCTTAAGAACTTAAACGAAAATTTTCCTTTAAGGGTTCAAAATTTCAACTTTTTTTCGAATTAAGACAACCAATTTTGTTTTGCAAGAACTTGTGATTAAAAGAATTGACATATAAACAACCGTTTTTGCTTGAAACGCATCGAAGTTACGAATAAATTAATATTATTTTCTGTGCAAAATCAGTCATTTTCAAAAGAGCAATTGTTTACAAAATGAAAGTTTTCATTTGAAGTTAATTATATAATAAACGTCAGATATTGATGTAGCTTACAAATTTGAGAAAATACATTTAAAAGTATTTCACATACACAAAAGACCGGCGTTCTGGCATAAGGGTAGCGCGTCTTCCCATTGATTTGGTATCAAGGGTTGGAGTCCAGGCTCAGGTATGATTGTTTTTTTTTTTGTTCTATCGGTAAAGTTGTGAATGTGCACCTCCCCCCTACCTCTGTAAAAAGGGGCTGCGCAAACAAATGGGATGAATGAGTAACTAAGTCGTAATCTTGGCACTTCAAAACAAGACGCTCATTTCAGCTTAAAATCGTAGATGCTTCCTTGAGCTTTTCCATGGCGAATGCCATTAGAAACGACAACATACACACAAAAAATTATCATCCCTCGTTTTGAGTTCAAATGGGAAGACCTTTTGAGATGAAATAGATGGCATTGGGGGGGGGGAGCTTATATACAAGAAACTTCACATAAAAATGAAATTAGGGCACACATTTAGAATTGATGGAAGATAAAAAAACCAACCTTAATATCAAGGATTAAGAAATAAAAGGCCATTCATATGCAAACTAAGAACTTAAATTTTCAGAAGAAAACACATTTTAAAAAGGCAACAATGGTGGTCTGGAGCTTTCCCTGATAATCCCTCCTTGATGGGATATTGATTTGTGGTTAAATTTTATAGTCATACTTCATTACAGAAATTAAAAAGAATGAGGCAAAATTCTTCGGTAAAATTTATATTTATGTGGAGAATTGAATGAACTTTAAGAGATACCTGAAGTTTCCAAGAAAAGAAAATTTCATGCGCTGCTGCTAAACATAACAGAGCCAATTTTACAAAAATCTGATAAAATTTTTTTTATTATTTTAATTAACCAAACAATATTCAAATTGTCTTTAAAAGGAAATTGTACTTTCAGTATAACCTAATAAATATCAATAATTTGTTCGTAAAATATATGCTAAGTTAATTTTTATTACCAGTGAGGGGAATAAGATGTATGAAAGTTATCACCTTTGACGGTAAGAGCCTTATTGCCACAGGTCCTTAGGCAGTTGTCTTGCGTTAAAATGGGCTCTGGGAGCAGCACAAATGATAAAACTCTAAAATTGTTGGTAGGCTTAAATTTAAAATCCGTAGAAGTAACATAAGGGAAAAAAATAAGTAAACGAAGTTATACATTTTTTAAAGTCAATTCCTACTTAGGTCAACAAAGAATATTTTTATTTTAGTTACTTTTTATTAAATAATTACAATTAATATAAATAATAATTTATCAAAACAATTATTGATTTTTGAAAGAATTGAACTCGCAATCTTCCCCTTCGCGTGAAAAATACTGATATCCTCGATTGAGTTACTTCCTCTTGATTACAATTTCCATTAAAAGGTGCTAAACTCTATTTAAAGTATTAAAATTTAATTTAATTTAGCTTAATTAATTAATATTAAAAAAAACTTTATTAACATCGAATGTCATCTACTACTAGTTTTTAAAAATATATTTGAACTTGAGTGGATGAATAAAAGGTATTTTATTAATAATTGAAAGTTTGAATAAGATATATAAATAAATATATATAGGGAGAGTGTGAAATAATAGTAGGAATTAAAAAAGAAAGAAAGTAAGTTAAGATTTAAATAGGATAGTGAATAAGTGGTGAGTAAGTCGACTGCAAAAACAATCTGAAAGAATGCCTTTAACTCATCCACAAATTTAGTTTTTTAGGCAAGTTGGTTGGTTGATCAGGTTGAATTTTCGAAAGGGCCATCTTTGAGTTTGTAGCAGCACAATTACGGTATTTGTAACAAGAACATCTGATGATGTTAAGCTGTGGTAGATGCGTATAATGCTGCGCAGCTGCCAAGGTTAGGCCGAGAAATTCAAATTAATGCCACCGATTATAAATGGCTACGGCTCCCTTTAAAATATTGAGCGGAAGGAAAAAATTAACACAATCCAGATGTAAGTCTAAATTATGCAATAACAATGTATTATGTCTATCCTTGGTCAACAAGTGGTAGTCTATTTCGCTGCCATGGAAAGCACCAATTGATTCAGTTCGTTTACAGTAGTCGGCTACGACCTTTCTCAATAAAAATGAATACAATAAATAATTTCAGAAAATCAAGAAATTCATTTGCCGAATACTTAAGTAGTTATTGAAGGCGTATCAATTGGCAGAGAACACCTTTCGCAGCCAGCGAAACTATTACTGCATGGGTATATTTGGTCAAGGGAAGTCACAGAGGATGTATATGCAAATGGCATTCATCTCTAAAGTGTTCAAACGGCCTTCTTTCTACAGTAGCTTACAAAAAGCGTATGTAGTCACTGCAATTGTTTAGAATAATCCTGCTTGTTAGTTAACTATCGAAGCCATTTCTAAAAAGACCACATACCACTGCTTGTTATTATTGGTTTCGTTATAAAAGATTCACATAACTTCCTTAAACGCCAATGCTTTTGATAGATAGATTTTTTTAATAATTGCCAAGTAACCTTATCATCAGCTCATGAATACATTATATGCTCTCATTTAAACAAATTCTGCGAACTGGACATAACACATTCGATATGTAAATGCATATTTAAAAAATTACACTAATATTGATAAGGTAATGAGTGAAAATATGGTTAAAATCTGGAATTTTTTAAGGCACAATAATTCGAAAACTATTTTTCATTTATTAAATACACTTTATAAAACAAGCTGAAGCTCGTTTTGCGTTTCAAAAAAATTGTTGGTAAAATTTTGGAATATATGCAAGATTAAAAAAAACATTCAGAAATGAGAAAACTATTCAAAATATCAAATTAATTAACTTTTTATTTACATGGAGATACAAATAATAGGATTTTAAAAACATATTTGAAGAACAGTTTCTAAATGTGAAATCGAAATTAAGAAATGTCCTGCGATTTGACTAAAATGTTTGAAAACTAAAACTAAAATTAAGAAGGAAAAAAATGAATAAACACTAGTACAATCAAACGTTCGCATGACGCAATGAGTTCACATTCATTTAATTTAAAGACACGCCATTTAGATAATTTTTATAATGCTTTGCTATGGAATCTAAATTCTTTTTTTGTTCCGTATTTTTACCAAAAGGGGGAAGAGATTCAATCGTCTTTATTACAAATATTTCAAAGAACACACGTAACACATTCATAGTAACGCAAAATTAAATAGACTGACCACTTTTTACAAGAAAGAAATCCTACGCCTTGATGGCAATTTGAAGAATTTTTGCTTCGGATTTTAAAGATATTTATGACAGACATTTCCAAATAAGTAATAAATGATTACATCAAAAGTTCAGCATTGCTAAATTTTCAATGTATTAAAAAAACACGTTAATCTTTGCATTTAAATTTATAATTGATAATTAGACAGAATGAGTGATCCTAAGCAGTTTGATGCAAATTTTTAAATAAACTATGAAACATCATAATAACAATAAAAAAACTCAGTTAATTGCTAATTTGTTGTTAATTATTAATGATTGCCAATTTATGATTGATAAGGAGAAAGTTTTCAGTATTTTGTAAAAACAAAGAAAATTGAGCAAAATGTTTCACCATAATAATATGAAATACAGAGATAATATTATGTAATAAAAAATATAGTAGGTATATGAGATATAGATTCCTTAGGTATATAAGATATAGATTCCTTTTAATTTAGTGTAAGAAAAAAAATTGGTTAATAAAGCTGCTAGATATATTAATATTTGTCACAAGAGTAAAAGTACATACAAAAATCTTATTACATACAAAAGCTACATTATAGACCAGGTAAACGCAAAGTTGCATCTGAAAAATTATTTCCTTTAAAAGAAAAAAAAAACTGAAATTGTTGATGATTTATCGTTTCAATAATTCATTCAAAAATACTAAAATTTACCCAAAAATATGCAGAAAATATTTTACGAATATGTAGAAATGTATTTGTAAATTATTTTGAAACTCACGATATTACTGATAATTATTTCAGGTCTTTTAATAAATATATTGAACAAAAATACCGATCGTTTAAAATTATCGATCGAATAACAATTAAATTTGAGAAGTTTTTAGAATTTGTTTCTCTTACAATCAAAACACACAAAGAACAGTAGAAACAGATTGGGGGGGGGGGGATACAGCTGTTTTTTTTCTTCTTTAAAGTTAATCAATTGGTCACGTATCAAACGTTCTCCTTTTTGAAACCAGCTGCCATAAATACGAGCAATTCTTTTATTATTATTATTATTACTCTTACTTGCGACACTATTCGAGCTTTTTATGTTCCTGTGCATTCTACTTACGAATACAACTGTACATGACATGCCACATTCCCTAAATTTATCTTTTTATTTTCAATTAAGCTGTCTTATGTTCTAAGGAAAAGAGTCTCAGAAAAAAACGGAGTCGTGATTATTATTAATTTGTTGATGACATGCACGTTCTTTGGACATTATATAAATAAATAGATCCTTAAAGTTTCAAGAATTCTAATGAAAATAGATGAGGATAATAAAAAAGCAACCAATTGTCACGGTACACTTGCTAATTGACATTGGGGATACCATAATATTAATAAGATATCCGTAAACATGAATTATCTGCGGATTGTTGTTGTAGCGCCTGTCGGCAGATGGCGACAAATGTCACGTGTCTGCAGTCTCTCTGTAATTCTCCCTTCCTCCCCCAACTCTTGGCTGGAAATTGGTAAGTTCACACAAAACTTTCCTAGAGAGGCCGCCAATCCATATGTCAACTCTTAAGCCTTGCATGGTAAATACAGAAGGTTTTACCAGATTTTTCATAATTCATAAACTTTTTCGTACTCATACAGAAACAGTGGGGTTAAAATGTCTCAAAAAGAAATAGTCAATATTTATGAACATTATCGGGGTGTTTCGATCTTAAACGATTTTAATTTTGAAAATATTTCTGCTACAGTTTGTTAGGAGCAAGCCTTATACACCTTATTTTAAGACGTTATGTTTTGCATCCGATTGAAAATCACATTTTCCAAAAATAGGCACAATAAAGTTCTGAACACGTATTCATTGCACTTTTATTGTTTTAAAAATGACGAACTCTAATTCTCTCTTATTCACCAAAAATGACTAACTCTTAAATATCTCTTATTCACTAAGATTTTTATTTTAAGTATTCTTTTAGTCTATATAAAATTGTATAGATTGATAAAGGTCAGCAACATAAAAATTACTTAAGGAAATATATATAGATTTTTGTTTTTAATTATAAGTATTTTTTTTCAAATTGTATGACAAGAAATAAATAACTACATATTAATCAAAGTAAACCATTAAATATAATAATCGAAGAAAATAATAAATACTAAAAAAAAGAATAAACGAAAATAAATTTTTTAAACAATTCAAAACTTAACGACGCACAAATTGTTTTTATTCTTGAACTTTCATTTAATTTGCAAACAAAATATCAGTTTGAGTGCCACCCATTTAAATCGAGTTTTGTTTTCCTCACCTCCTCATCTTTGCTTATCACCTCCTATCGAAACTTTTTTAATGATTGATTCTCAAATTTTAATCATTTTTTGCCCACACTGAAAAAAGGCTAATGAATCGATTTCAAAGATTTCACCAGGAAATAAATCCATTCTGAATCAGTAACAGATTGGGCCTTTCCCTCGCTCCCATAGCCGCATTGTTTTGATATGAGCAGAACCTCAAAAAGTGCTCTCTTTTAACATCCTCGTTCGGAAGACAGAAATTCCTCACCCAGTCGATCTCCGGTAGCTGGGCAGTGCAGTCACCCAGATGAGATAAAAAATGGCAACAGCTTCCCCTTCTGACAGTAGTCAACCTTTTGGATGGTGTGCGAGAAGACTGAGAAATAATCCTTGTGAAGGGAGACACAATTAGCACTTACCTTCTCATATTCCGGGAGAATCCTTTTGGAGCGAGTCTTGGACGAGCGAATGGAAGATGTCGCAGTCGCGCGTACGGGGAAGCCGGCGCAGGGTTGTCAGAATGGTTGCTTTAGCACAAAATGTATCGCTTATTTGGGGGGGAATAACCCTGCCCATATTTCTTTCATTTAAATTGCACTTCTACCTTACTTTTTACTTTCTCGTTTATAAAAAATAGAGAAATAATTCTCAAAAACTTGAAACTCGAGATTTTGACGAATCTTACGTTTTACTTCCTGAGTTCGAAAAACAGGTTTTTGAAAATATGTCTGTCCGTGATAAAATATAACTCAAAAACTCTCAGAATGAGATGGATGAAATTTGGCATATAATTTTTAAAGTTAATGTGTAGGGGTTTTTTTTGTCGTATTTTGAAAAAAATCTGCACAGAGGAAGTCTGTTTTGTAGTTAACATAATAACGACAAAACGGAGAAAGCTAGATGGATAAAATTCGGTAATAAGATTTAAAATCTATTTTGGACACACCTATCAAATTTTGATACAGAAGAGAAGAAAGAGTTGACCGTCTATCGGTCTGTGCTTTCGGAAGCATATAAACGCAATTACATAAAAACGCAATAATTTAAAATATCAAATTAAGCATGTGATTTTGTGAATACAGTTGTAGTTCTGTGATAAAATTCGGGTTTTAACCTCTTGGGAAAAAACGTGCCTAAAATATATATTTTTTAAATTTTTATTTACCTTTTCCTTATTAGAGGGTACGCAGTAAAGTTTCGGGGAGACCATTCCCTTTAGTTTACTATATTAATTTGCTATGTATCTACAGTCGAAATCGTGTTATTTTTTAATTCCACGTATTTATTAGACAAACTTTCTAAACCTCAAATAATTCTTACAGGAACTTAGTACTTCTGAGATGTGGCGGAAAGTAAATACAGATCCGAGGTAACACCTCTAACCCAAACTTTCATACTACGCCAACAGAGAGATCTAAGGAAGTATTACATCCATTAAGCCCCATATTACTGAAATTCCAAGAACTTATTTAGAAAACATCAGATAACCCCATTTCTGTGCACATTGAAAAAAAAAACACACCTGTCCGAATATTTTTCGATTTGCTACCATTTTTCCGGTGTGGATCTAAAAGAACCTTGCCAACAGTCCAACTCCATTTGAGATTTAACATACTATGGATCGTAATTTCAGATTGAATAGGAATCTGATTGAATCAATGTCTGACCATCTTATCTTTTTCACATCCTCCTCCCCAGGTGAGTTTATTTTGAGACATGAATAAAATGTTCGATAATTAAGTATCTTTTTAATCATCAGAATAAAAGAGATGGGCGAAAAATAGTAAACATAATGATGCGTTTTGGCGGAATGAGAAGTCTTTCTATTATTTTTTAAATCGACCAAAAGAATGGAATGAAATTTCTTGCAGAGCAATAAACAATTGATTTAAGAATAAGCTTTCATATTTCGAATAACTTTTGAATATTTTTAAGACTAATTTTACAAAAGAAATAAATACCGTCTGTTCTTTAACATATGCTTTATATATTTTCTTTTCCGTTATCTTCTCTTTTTAAAACATATATCAGATACATTAATGGCTGCAATGACGGTTTTCCGTAGAGACTTTAGCGGCAGTCACATCGTGACTAGAGAAGGGGAGGGGTTCTAAAAGTCTATTCGACGTATATCGTAGGTCCACCGAAGGCAAATGTTCCACATTTCAACCTTGTTTACAGAATATTTTTTTTCCTTTTAATTTTTTTTCTTTAAAAAAAGGAAAGAAAGAAAATGAATGAAGGAAAAGATCCAAATGAAAGATTATTCTCTTTAAAGGAAAAAAAGAAAATGAATGAATGAAAAGAGCTAAATGACAGATAGGGGAAAATAAGCACTACTAAAAACACAGATGAAAAAAAAATCAGATCAATAAATGATTTAAAAAGCAGTTATTCAGAAAGTCAAATATAATTTATATTCAGGAAGTCGAATATTTATTTGTTATAAATTTTTCATCAAATTCCTTACTCAAATGATCTAAGTTATAAACGTGGTGTTATTTTCTATAAATATGTTGTTATTCACTCAATAACACCCTTTAATCTATAAGCATACAAAGATTCACCATCTGTGCAATCCAATGAAAGACATAAATGTTAGTAAATTCGTTTGTATCAATCGTGGATTTTCCATTTCCGATGTCCGTAAACCGATCCTTCATTTAGAATTAGTGTCACCAGCATTAATAAGGGTATTCTATTTTGTTGCATCAGTGTTACCAAAGCGAAGGGGAAATTCTTTTTTTTTGTTGTTGTATCAATGTTTCCAGAGTCAAGGGGGAATTATTTTTTGTTGCACTAGTGCTATCAGCGTAAAGAGAGAATTCTCTTTTGTTGCATCAGTGTTACCAGCGTAAAGGAGGAATTCTATTTTGTTACATCAGCTACCAGCATTTAATTGAAGAATTCTATTTTATTGCCCCAGTGTTACCAGAATTAGAGGAATTCTATTTTGTTGCATCAGTGTTACCGGAATTAAGGAGGAATTCTATTTTGTTGTATCAGAGTTATCAGCCTTAAGGGAGAATTCTATTTTGTTGTGTAGATGTTATAATCATTCAAATCACATACTTTTCGACAATTCAAGAGATCTTTATAAATATTATTAATTATCTAAACTTTTCTCTAAATCTTCAAAAATATCTAAATACAGTAAATTAAAAATGGCTGTTGAATATTTGAGTGAAAATTCTTTGAATACTTTTCGTTTGTTTTTTCGAAACTGAGAACTAGCGAAAAATTGTGCCAATTTGTAAAGTGAGCGAAGAGAAATGCACCAATAACTTTTAGTGGAATATCACAAGTCAATCGCACTACACAGGTAGCACAGTCTGTTGTTAACATTGAACAATTATTGGTGATTTATATGATAATTATCAATATTCCATAATGTATACAATATTGCAAATATTGATCAATGTTATACAAAATTGCACAGTATTTTTGCGCTCCTAGGATGCTGCTCTTATTTATTCAAAATGTTGCAGTACGGGAATCAGGTTATGATGAAATTATACACACATTTTCCCAATTAAAAGCAAAAAAGATGCGATTTTTAATATTTCAAGTTTTTTTCATATCTCTTTCTCTATTTGTAAAATTTTATTCCTTTTTTTTTACCTTCCGTTTATTTTATTCATGCTCTCATTTTTTACTACTATTTCAAAAGTATCTTTTTAATGCACTTAAGATGTACATTTATTCAATCTATAAAATTTAATTCAAACCTTTGCTATTATTTAACATTCTGTCCTTATTGTTTATAAACGTTTTTATGTTACTTTTCTTATCAGAAAATATGTTAATTCATTGAATTTAGGATGTAAATATTTTTCAAGGTATACTTCTGTTTAAATATATTATATTAGAACTTACTATTTAGTTTTATAATTTATATAATATAATACAATTATATTATATTTCATTACTAATGAAAAACGAAAAGAGAGGAGTTACCTTACGAGCGACGAAAAAAGAACAGTTTTTCTCTTTTAATGACCTAGAAAAAGAGGAAAATGTTTAGTTTAAAAGAGGGCTTGGAATTTTGATCAATTTAATGTCGAAACGATTATTTATTTAGTTATAAAAGATTTTGTAAAAAATTACTGATTCAAAATAATGGTTAAGGTTCCTAGAACTAATGTTCTGCGCAGGGGGGCAGGTAGTACGATTAAAAATTGTGTTAGCCTAATTGTCAAATAAGTTTGTAAAAATACAAACCCTATGAATTATAAAATATTTGCAACTTTTAAAAGTATAATAGATTCTTGTCTGTGTCACTTTCATCGTTTTGTTATATAAAATCATGAGACCGCAAAGGCAAATAGTTGTCTCAATTTGACAACCATTGGTCATTGTCCCGTTGAGGTCACATGATGTTTCTGAGGTAGGCATGACCTTCCATTGCGTCCAGTAGTTGGTCTCGTGAAAACGCTGCTTAGCACCAGAAAAATCAGTGAAAGGTTATCTATAAACCAAGGGGTTTTTGGAAAGAGATGAAATATCACCAAGAAATTAGTTAGTTCCACTCCCACCTCAAAAATAATTATGCTTTATTTTGAATGTCGAAAAGATGAAACAATAAGTAAATGACTGAAAGTGGTAAATCTGTCAGGAGAGAAATGCAAGATAAAACACACATATTTGGTTGAAGAACAAGATTCAACATGTTTTGTGCAAGTAATTCCAAAATTTGATCTTTCATCAAGACAAAAATTTATGAAAGAAAATTGCATTGATTAGAAAAGAGTTAAAGCTATTTTATAGGTATAAATATTAGAGCTTCTAATGGATTAATATCTTTGTTTGAAAACGATTTAAGACCCTCAAGATAAGTAGCGGTTAGTTTTCGTCCTTTAAAAGAATTTCATGTCAGGAATATTGTGGTTATCTTCGATAGTCAAATTTCGGATCTACAAAAGGCTTAAGATGCTGTCTACATTTATCATTTGTAGAGTAAAATAAGTTTAGGCAATTATTTAATTCAATCAACTCTGTAGAAAAAAAACTTTCATATGATGCGTACAGAAAGTTTCCTTTTGGGCTGGTTTTTACACCACCATAAGTTAATTTTTAGTCAGAGAACTGTCAATGGAAATCAAAAACAATAATGTAAGCATCTCTTGAAACTAACTAAAATGAACAGCTACATCTAATCGTTGTAGCGTTGACTAGCAATTTTATAAAGTTAAAAAATCGCAACTCCAAGCAGTAGAAAGAATTTTAAAACTTATTACAAACATTTCTAAACAAGTTTTTAAACAGCGAGAGAAGTTCTACGACCAAGATTATAGGGCAAAAATAATTTTTTGTCCGTCAATTGTTTGAACAGTTGAATATAGTCTGAAACGAAATGTTACTTAACACTTGCTACTTCAAGAATCCAGGAATAATGATGAAAAAACGCTTTGTTTTCAATAAATATGAAATCTGTAAAATTTTTAAATATTATATAACACTTGTAATCTTTTTAATAATTTTTTGAATTTAAAATTTTGTTTATTTATATAGTTTACTGCAGAAATAGGGTCAATTTTATACAGTAAAAAAATAAAACAAGCCAAGTGAACACATTTTAGCTTTGAAATAGGTTTTTATTTGTATGGTTACAAAAAAAATTTTAATCAAAAAGTAGACGAGAAGTAAATGAAACCGTGAACAATAAATCTCCATTTTTGGAAGAAAAAATCAATAATTTTACTACTGATCCAGAATATTTAAATTTTACATGCCACAGAAATGATTTCTTGTATTATTAAACATTCTCAACTTTACATTTTATACTTGAATATATATATATATATATATTTAATAGAATACCTGCGATTTTAATCAAAAAATTCCTAATTTAATCTTATTTTGAGGGGCTTAAATATTTTTCAATCGGTCTAAAACTTTTTTAGTAAACATATGACCATAGTAATAACTTTATGAAATTCAATGTCTTAATATCTAATTTACGATTTTTCGTGCTACACTCGAAAGCACAACTTGATGAATATCTACAGTTCTTTAGCAAAAAAATTCAACTAAATTTACTAGTTTAAACAACCTAGTTTATTATAGTATTGAGTTATTTAGCTGACATAAACTGTGTCATAATACGTATAAGCCGAATTTCATCGATCTAGCAATTTTGAGTAATTTACATACACAGGGACAGGCAAGACGGTAGACGCATTGCCAAAAAGGTTGGTGTAATCTTCAGGATTATCTAAAACTGGCAGATGTGTCAACATTTCAAAACTGATAAAAATCTCGACTACTTTTCTTATGCCAAAAATTGAAGATTGCTTTGCGGTAACTCTAATTACCCTAAAATTGTACAATTACCCTTATAAAATCATTACAACAAATGCGTTATGGTTTACAATTTATTAAAATTTTAGTCATAAATTTATAGTTTTTATCATTTTTCAGAATATGGGCACAGTTGAACTTCCGCTGGCCCCTTAACTTTTATATGAAGAAGTTAATTTATATGTTTAGTTCTTTAGCTTTGCTTTCCGTTAATTAAATTTAGCAGCAATTTTAGAAGATTTGAAAAATCGGAAACGAAATGGCGGTTTCGTGTTTTAAAGTCAAATTTGTTTTCGTGTGGCATAACAGGAAACCGCTTTGTTATTACATATCAAAAAATCTTAAACATTATACAGTTATACATCAATTTAGTCCCAAAGAACCCTAATTTGAAATATAATCTTACTTTCATTTTTAGACGGTATAATAATTATTTTTATCCAAGTATTTTTTAAGTTTTTATTTAAATTCTTATGTTTTATTTTCATTATAGAAATTCTACACATACTGTTGCACATGGGATGCAATTTTCATACGAATTGTACCATCCCGTGCTAAGAAATTGTGACTCGAAAAACTGAGTACCATAGTCTAGGAATATAATACTCCGAATTTCGCAGGTTTGGAAATAAATGAGAATTGCAGAATATAATATGGATATATTTTCTATTGTCAAAAGAAACGGATGAAGTCTTAGTAAATAAGTAAAGGATTTTTTTTACAAAATACTTTATGGCTATAATTATGTGGTAAGAGTTTGTGTAAGAATTTTAATATTGTTTAAAATTAAGAGTTTTTAAGTTGTTGTGATTGAGTTATTTATGCTTAGATAAATAACCATACCCCACTCCAGCTTTGATTAAAGAATTGTTTAAAAATTGCGAATTTCTACAGTTTTTCGAAAATGATTCCATTCTTTGACATAAAAGATTTTTATGATTTGCTAAAATTTTGTAGCCTCGTGAT
The DNA here is from genome assembly GCA_026289955.1 of Argiope argentata. Taxonomy (NCBI): domain Eukaryota; kingdom Metazoa; phylum Arthropoda; class Arachnida; order Araneae; family Araneidae; genus Argiope; species Argiope argentata. The sequence goes on from JAOUZG010047196.1 coordinate 4,161,516, forward strand.
TTATTGGCGCAAATCATTTATTAATAAGTATTTATTCAAACGAATAAGAAAACCTCATTTCTAAGAAACGCTCACATAAATCCTTTTTATGTGAATGTACTTTAATACTTTTTTTGTAGATGTTTAATGCAACGCAAAGATGCTCAAAATGTTAATTTTTTTAAAGAATGGAAAGGTAGGAAAAGATTGGAATGCGTAGTAAAGGACTCGGCAAGAATTCATTACTCGGTAATTTTTGAAAGAGCGGTTTTATTACTTTTTCCCCCTTATCTGAGTTCACTACGAGTGCAGGGATTAAAAGTTTGTATTTAAAGCAGTGGCGTAACAAAGTTTACCTAAGAGAATAATGATTCCCTCCCCTTAATAATTAACAGCGTAAATGATCCTCCATGTACAGAATTAGTTTTTCACTCCACCATTGTATTTTTACTTAAAAAGGGACCTATAATCTGTGCTTATGTGTACCTCTTTCGCACCATGTAAAACTTGTGCCCGGGTAATCTCTACTTCCCTTCTCCTTTCTCCACGCCACTAATTTTAGGCTAGGTTAATGATTCCAGATATACCTATTCAGATGGAATCTTTTCAGAGGCTTAACAACTCAGGTAGCACAAGATGATCTAATGTATTGCACAATATTGTTCGATATTGTAAAATGTATTGAGATATTGAATTATAATGAATGAAAGCTCTCAAAATTTGTCAATGGTTTGCTCCTAAATAGTGAAAACCATTCTATTTATAATTATAGGAATTATGTCACTGAATCCTATCCTAGAGAGGTTTTAATCCTGAGCTTGCAACATGGGGTGCTACTTAATAAAGTTTGCAATGCGCAACGGACGATTTATTGAATTTTTTAGGATGAGCACTGCCCAGCGGCGGGAGAAATTAGTAATTATCTCTTTGAAAAAAATATAGAAATTTAAATAGAAATAATGAAAAAATAAATTTTTCTTATAACAAAATTTTAGCATCACATCAAAAATGAAATATCCTGAACTCCTATAAATTAAATGGAAATAATCAAAATGAATTTTGATCTCTCTCTCTCTCTCTCTCTCTCT
>JAOUZG010047196.1:4167582-4216458 GCA_026289955.1 Argiope argentata
GATGAATATCACAGATTGAAATGCAGAATGCATGACAAACTCGATAAAAAATTTTTAAAAAATTAATAATAAAAGGAAAATGACCAGAAAAAATTAAGTTTTATCAGAAGAACATTGCATTTTTTTCCCTGCACAAAAAAAATAGTTCCAAAAGTAACCGAAAGAGGACGCTCACATTTCATACTGAGACATTTTAGGCAAATCAGTTAAAAGTAAACACTCAAACAAAAAAAATTAAAAGAAAAATAGTGCAGTACGACAGGCAATTGAAGCGTTTCACTACATCTAATATAAATCAGTGTAGCATGTTGACATCAGTGCCACCGACGGCCTTGTCGAATGGCATCTTTCAGCTCTATCACAGCGACTGGAGAGACCTGTTATTGTGAGTTTACTTTCACACCTTAGACTTTAAAATTCTCACAACTAAAAATCTGTTTGGCTCAAATCTGGAGATCGTGGCGGTCATTTAAACTTAAAATCTAAATTTATCACTCGGTCCTCAGTGGATGTGCTTAACGGGAAGGTCTTGATTTCCCTTGCAAATGGGATATCAACTGAAAGAAGGGGAAGGGGGGTGAAGAAAAAAATTAACATACTATTCTTCAGTAACTGTACAGGCTTTCCAGCTATATATAGGATAATGTTTTCAAAAACAGCTGCTGCAGATGGTCACTCAAAGTAAGACACTGAACATTACGTGAGCAATCGTGTGCATGATTTTGAACCAAATTCTGAATATGATCGTTGCAAGATGCATTTCGTGCAACAATTGAAGCTGCAAGATTACTCTGAAGTTTTGATTATGCCTTGTGTTTTCTCACGAGGATGCATGTGCATGAGTACTGGCCATCACATATCTTATGGACAGAGAAGCTCATTTTCACTTCGATGATGCTATTAATATACAGAATTATGGAGTTCCATAAAACCTCATGCCGTGCAGCAACACCCGTTACATTCCCCATACGTCACGGCATAGTTTGGACTCACGTCGAATTTTTTTGTTAGCCCGTATTTCTAAGAGTATGTTGTGATAATTCACAAGCCAGATAATAACTTCCGGACGCGAGTAAATTCTTTTGTCTAGTGGCTTGTTACTCGGCTACAAACCCTAACGTCGCGAGTTTGGTCACATCGGTCCTAACCTTCTAACCCTCCACATTGGTGACCCAAGACCTTGAATAAGCAATTTTCTACAGCTGTTCCGGCGATCTATACCTGCAGAAAAAGTCGTCAGGCGCATTAAATACAACATACAATATCTCCAACAACAACTCACACATACTGCAAAATGCAACGTTCATCTCACTCCGACTCACTTGAAGGAGAATGTGATGATAACTCATAAGGCAGATAGCAACTTCCAGACATGAGTAATTATTTTTGTCTAGTGGCTACGTTACTCGGCTACAAATCCTAACACAGCGAGTTCAGTCCTATCGGTCACACCCATTCACCCACAAGTAAATCATAGTGAACGGATTCGATAGGTGCACAGTTGCCGATGACTCTAACAGTAGACTTCAGGAGAATCATGTTGCCTTGGTATTAAAGCAAACACGCTGCTTGCCCACTGCAGTATTAATGCAAGACGGTGCAAATGCTCATATAATAAAACGTGATTCAAGCTCACTTTCCTGGTCTCCACTTCGTACTCTTTATCACTTGCCTGAACAGCAGGGTCATCTAGTTAGGATATTTTTTTTCAAAAATCACATTTATCAAGGATATGAAACTAATGTGTGGGGACTTGAAAGCGACCCGTTGGCAAAGTTTTAAACACTTTTTTTTCCTCTTTTGACAGAAACCTTGGCTTCACGGTCTAGGCAACAAATATATAAAATTTCATTCGAATCCGTTCTGTAGCAACTGAGCTACTAGTTATAAGTACCGGTAATTTAATTTTAAATATATATCCTGTATATACTTGTGGGTGTGTGCAGACGTAATTTTATAATTTTGTAAATGTATGGCCAAAAAGAAGAATCTTTAGAATTTTAACTGAGGTTTATTTATCAAGGAAAATATATTTTTCTAGGGAAGAAAAGATAAGAGATGAATCAGTTCACAAAGTGACACAAGTTGAAAGAGGGTGAAATTTGCCCCTTCAGTGATTTTACTATGATATTCTGATAGAGATTTCTTTACCACGTGTCGACATAGGCAAGAGAATATCAGATATCTTTTACAAAGATGCGCAAGTATTAAAGATTTTTATCCTTTCGTTCTCAGAATGGAAATCACGGAATCAAGAGTTTTGTTAAAATCGTATTAGAAATAATTAAATTAAAAAAGTGGAAATTGGATCAGGAAATAAGAGAAATTCAGAATTAACATGGTCTAATTTATGATAAAAATTAGGAAATTAACCAGGATTAAATTAAATTAAAGGATATCAATACATGCATAAATAGAAGGTTATTTTCGAAATATAATTTTTTTTAAATATTCAGTTCGTAAAATAAAAAAATAACAACATTGGGATAAATATTGTATGCATTTACTTTAAGATAAATTTCAAAAGCTAAGCATTTTCTTTTTTTTTTATTATTATTATACGAAATACTTAATTTTGGTTGATATTGGAGAGTAAATGTTGCCCTTTATTTTGATAAAAGCTTACGCCATTTCTTTAAGAAACATAACGAATTACTGAGAATCTATTGTTTGAAGACATAGCATTCTCTGGAAAGGAAATTAACAGGTTATACGTGTTCATATTACATGCAACTACTTCGAATAATTGCATGAGCTATCAATAAAACTGTTGGCAAGTATATGTGTTGAACAAATGTTTGAAAGATTTCTACGCGTTTTCTGGTGACTTGCCAAAGCTCCAAATCTCTATACTTAAATATGATCAAACTAAATTTGGAATAAAATTCAAATTTAGGCATAATGGTGCAAAAGCTTCGAAATACAGCCAAGGTATAAAGGAATATCTAAAAAAGTTAATTATTATTTTGTACATACCAATAACAAAAATGAACATAAATAAGTCCTACGCTTATAAACAATTTAACCACGTCTATAACAGTTATAAAACAATGACAATGCTATTCTCGTGCTGTTTAGAAGCAGTGATTTTTTTTGGTAGAGACTCTTCTCTTCTCTTAGGCACGTAGCTATTAAAAGGCGATATTTATTTTTCGGCATAGTTGGATTTGAGATTTTGGATTGTAATTTAGCGATACTCTAATCGATTATTATTATTATTAAGTCCATGTAGTATGATTCGTCCGGCCCTCCTAAGTAAGTATTTGTTTCGGCGATCATTTCATCTTCAGATGAAAACTTTGTTGTTGTTACTTATGGCACTTTCCATGGACAAGCCCCCTGCTGATACAGCAGCAGATTTAAGCTGAAAGATGCTTCTGTTTTTCACAGATAACACACAGAACAATCATGCCCGAACCGGGACTCGAACCCGGGACTCCCAGAAAACGAGGAAGACGCGCTACCTCTGTGCCAGAAAGCCGGCTCAGATGAAAACTTCCTTGCTATAAGACTTTGTTGTTGTTGTTGTGAAAGATCAGGTTCAGTTGTACCAATCAGCAGATTGGGTTATATGATCATATCGGAAGAATGCTAAAGAACTTAGTCGAGCAAATTATGTAGCTTTGCTGTAATAACAGTTTAAGTGTGAATTAATGTAATATCATAGATAATAAATTTTTCTTATTATTATTAAGAGAAGTAGTTTTTATAATATTTTACTATTTAAATAAAGAGAGAAAGAAACATAATACATTCCAGTAACTATTTTGCCTTTTCTCCAAATGTTCAAAAGGATTAAACGCCCCAGATACCAAAGTTAGTTCATAATAGCCAGTGAAAGGACAGACTTGCTCCTTTCAAGGGCAAAATTCTCATTTGTAACCTATTGTTTAGTTTCAGGCTGGTACTTATGAATTCAATTTTCATCCAATGTTACAAAAATTCATAAATTTCTCTGAATTCGACTGAAAAGGCTTCAAGCTTCCTTGGCAACATCTATTAAGTTTAATGTTGGCAATTGTGGTATGACTTTTACGGATCATTTTTTGATGTGTGAATGTTTTTACGAATATTGAGTACATGATTATTTAAGATAATCAAATTCTTAGCAATTTCACACACCTTCACTCTTTTGCTGTCTATCGTCAAGGAATTTTCCCATGATTTCTGGAGTAGTAACTGCAATCGGACGTCCTGGGCGTTTAGCGCCACAGTACTTAAATGTTGATTTCGAAGGCTGCCAAATCGCTTATGAGCTATTCTAATTGAGAATGCAATGGCGTGATAAAGCTTATTAAGCCTGTCAATTTTGTTTTCCTACACCCCTTTTCCTTTCAGAACAAACAGTATTATCAATGTATACACACAATATAAAAGTTTCAGCTTTCTTGGTACTTAATCGTTTAAAAAAAGTGTCAAACACAACTTAATTTATATATCCGATTGAAACTTTACATGATATACCACTTATGAGCTATAAATAACATAAAATAATCTCGATATGGTCCAGGGGTATCATCTTTTAAACGTTTCAAGAACTTATCGAACAACTCTCATAAAGAGATTCTCTAATACAGTCTCAATTTCCTATCGTAATAACTATTTCTGAAGATTAGAAATTTAACGATCTAAGTTAATAATCTGATGAAAACAGTTGCTATCATTTTTATTCGATCGGGTGCATTTTCAGAATCTCCATATATCTTTTCTTCAAACATGAGTAAACAGGTGAAACAACTTTCGATACTTATTTTACAGTAGAAAGCTAATCAGGAATTTTAGAAGACGCTACCTGAAGTAAAATAAGAATAATTATGACTGAATAAGAAGCTGATTTTTTTTTACTGTTGATGAAATTATGCAAGAATTAGATTAAAAAATCAAAATAACAAATGTAAAGAAGGCTATAATGCGATTTTTTTTAAAAAAAAATTTCAAATACTTTGCTTATAAAGAATAATATTTTTAAAAACAACTAAGCTTTGTTTCTTTAGTACATATTTTATCTATTTTTGCAAATTTTTCTTTGGGTCTTTTTTTGTGATGTATTTCTGGATAGTGGTAGCTATTCAGTTCTTATTTCGATGAGTCTGGTATAACTCAGATTTTCCCTTACTTTTCTCGAAATTCACATGGGAAGTTTGCTTTCCTTGAGTGAAAAGCGTGAGATAAACTTTTATTTCTTGTTTATAATTAGTATATCTTTAGAATTTTCTTTAAAATGGGTATCAGTTCTATTTTTTTAGAACCATGCTCTATTTTTTTTTCATATGTAAAGCTGATGGACGTTTAAAATATTTTTCTTGTTTTTTTCTTTCAATCCCACTGAGAGTGGTATCACAAATTCAAGTTTAAGTGCTAACCTCTCGTTAAATATAGTAATGTTGAAATTCGAATTAATTCCACTCTAATGTCTCGACAGGAAGGATTAGTAGATGACCGTAAGGGTTTGACCTCAGTTTCCCGATGTCGTGACGATGACCGTTCAGATAATCTCAGATGGCAAGGCAGGCTGGGTTTAACTATTTTATGATTGTTTTGTTGTTCAAGCTCAATGCTATTGGTATGGATTGGTATTAATGATAGTTTTACTTTCATAGCAGATTAAATATCTTCTCCACTAATACTTCAATTTTCAATTCATTTTGTGTCAAGAACAAAACTTTTATTCATGATCAAAGATTTGAAATTTTGCTAATTTTCTGAATTTTCTGTTTTAGCATTCAATGCTGAAGCTACAAGAAGAATATTTGAGATGGACATTCTAATTTTAAACAATAGCTTGGTAACGAAAAGGCACATGAACTAGAATCTTATTCCCTAAATTTTCAAGCGATGTTCTAATTTTATATCAAGTACAATATTTAAGCCAAAAATAAATAGACAATATTAACAGTTTGAGACTTAAACTAAAGCACTTAATGCTTTCGACTTTGACTGTAACAATTGCTATTTTTATAAACAATTTCATTTTCATTTCATTATCTAACTCTTATTATACATAAATGTAACTCTAAGTTAAATATAGATACACAAATCATTTTACTATATATTTTACAAATATTTAGATCTCTACAAATAAAAAAAAGAAAATTCAAGGCTTAAACGTCTAATTTAATTTCTTACACAATCAGCTTAGGCAATGTTCTTTATTTAAGAATTTTGTTTATTTTTGTAAATGAACTCATTTTTTGCCTCCAGGATGAATACAACCCCCGTGTCATCTATATTATACACTTTTATTTAACTTGAGTAGTTTGAAAAATTGACTTGAGCTGTTATAATTATGAAATTTTTTTTTGTCTTTGATGATAATTTACCATTTTCATATTTTTAGAACTTAATCGTCAGTCAATCGATCATTATAAATAAATTTTGATTCCACATTTTTGACACCATCTGATAGTGAGAAAAATAATTGAATTCAAAATATAAATTGAAAATTTAGAAAATAATTTAAATAAAGAGATATTTTTTATACATTAGTAAAAAATGTTTCTAAACTTTTTTTTATAAATTACTTTCACGTACACGAAGAGACAGTTTTGTTATCTTTAAAAACTCAACTTGTCGGTATCAGAAGATTTTGCTAAATCTTTCTGATACCGAAAAGTATAATTTTATAATTATGTCTGTCTGCGGGCATGGTAACTCAAAAACGTATGAAGTAGAAGGATTAAAATTCGCATATAGTCCTCACACGAACATTTTAAATCAATATGAAACTTTTTTTATTGAATCCATTAACTCGGCAGCTGTTTTCTGATCTTTTCGACTTTCTGTTCTGAAGCATGATAATTCACAGAAAAAAAATTAGGTAGCGGAAACTCAGCATATTGTTTTCATAACTGGAATCGTAGTTCCATAAATGTTGAAATTAATTCATCTCCTTGATCATCTGTTGGGCTTTCTATTCTTATGCATGCGAATGAAATAATTAAAATGTGCAATTAGCTTTTTAAAAAATTGAGTATGTAATTTTGACAAGAAAATTACAGTTCTGTTTTAGATTTTAAAGTTAAGTGGACAATGAGTATGTGCTTGTTGGCATGTTTAAATTGCTGACGCTTGCTTTTGAATTTGATACTAACCGATATTTACCATTCACTTTAATAGTCTGAGGTAAAGATGAAGGAAAGGAAATTCTATTCTTTTTGCTCAAATTTTCGATATTATAGGCATCTTGGATGTCTATTATAGCTACAACGCATTTGTCTAAGTGTCTGTTTGATTGTAAATTGAATAATTGAAAACAAATTAGTTTCAAATCTCTGGGCTGCCCTTCAGTATTTGTATTTGCAGTAAATATTCACGCAAATATGATTGTCTGTCGCTTAATGTGCACTTTTTGTTGTGTATGAATAGAGGGGAATTCAAACATCTGGCAACGATTTGTTCTACCTTTTTAGTTCCCTCCCCCCGCCCGCTGTGTTGTAGTCCAGTAGTCTTTTTATTCTATCTGAACAGATTTTTTAAAATTATATCTGGAATGTCGGGGTTGGAATATTATTTTATTCAAGGTGTGTATCTGTAGTACATAAGTCGTGTATTATTTTTTTGTGGTTTAGTGTTATACCAATGAATTCTTGTAAGTGTAATTCAGTGTATTGTTATACTGTTAAAAACCAATACAATTCAAATAATTCATTGTAAAATGAAAGTTGTGACTTGTATTTTTTAGTCTAAAGATCTCATTTAATAATATTCTGTCTTAATTATATTTATTTATGTTAAATCCTCACAGTGTTTCAAGTAATTTCGAAAAACTCCCAATTGATTAAATGGGTAAATAAATCAAATTTATCTCATTAAAACGAATCGTATTAGAAATTATATTACGGATAAATCTTTCAACGTTATTAGAAAAAAAGTATGATTTTCAGAACATAAGAATACAGAAGATTGATGTGAATTTCTTGAGATAAAAAGGAGTGAGAGATTACTCTAAGTTTCAATTCCTCTTATTTCTTAAAACTAAATTTATCTAAAAATGAAATCTAATTCATTAGGTATTTGAAAACAGTAGGCAACGTGTCCAGCAGATTTCAGATTATTTATACGCTGTTCTTTTAGAGTCTAAAAATCTGATGTGAACATCAAAATAATTAAAACTTAATTTTGTATTCATTATTCTTGAGAAACTGTTCCTCAGTGGGACAAAAAGTGAACTTATTAGCTGATCTCATTAATTGCTGTATATGATTAGGCAGGAAATGCAACTATTTCTTTTATAAAAAAAGTTATTGAATTGCGAATCAAGTGAAAAAATTTGCCTATTATTCAAAAAAAAAATGCCAAAGTACTCTATTTCTAAAAAATATATAAGTCAAAGCATTTTTTCTAAATATATTCGAAAATTTCCGAAATAAAAAAAAATCTGGAGTTGAATAAATTTAATTTGATCACAAAACAGAACTTCTGAAAAAAAAAAAGAAATTCTGAAAATATACAAAAAAAAAGGGGGCGGGTATGTAAATACATTCGAATATTTCCGTAATAAAAACAAATTGATCAGGAGTTCAATAAATTTAACTTGTTCACGAAATAGAATTTCTGAAAAATAATTCTGAAAATATTTTTTAAAGGGACGTAAAGAAGAATTGAACAATTGCTTTGAAACCATATTCGAAACAGTAAGCACAAATTAATGTGTTTGGAAAATTAGAAATCAATACATGATCACATTATTTTTAACTTCGATCGAGAAAGCACATGATTTTCTTTTTCTTCAGCAATAGCTTAATACAGATATGAAAATTAATAATTATTGGTATTTTCCTTGCTTTATTGATATAAGCAATTAATTGATCAGTACCTTCCTTACTTTATTGATACAATGAATTGATTGATTCGTATTTTTCTTTCATTATCCAAGTAGCAATCAATAATTACATTATTGATTACTACTTAGAGAATTGCTCATAGTTAAGTGGAAATGAATTTTATATTTATTTATTATCTCAGTGGAAAATAAAGAAATACAAGCACCCATGAATAATAGTTGTAAAATTATCACCCGTCTTAACTAATAAATTCGTAACAAAATCCTAATCATTATTATTTTTTAGTGAACCGGGCTGTATATAAAATTAAATATCTGCGTTACTGTCGAACATAATTTAGAATAAGAATGAATTTCAGAAGTTTTCAAACATTTTAGATTCATTTGTATTCGGTTTCAACAATAAAAAAGTAAGAGAAAAATGCTGGTGTATCGGAGATTCAAAATGAATGCAGTAACAATTTCTAGAAAAATTATTTTTTGTTTGCTACTAGAAACTCGACTTTTTTTCGGTTAGAAAACATTATAGATGTTAATTAACCTATTAAGAAATTTTTTAATTTATCGAATACCGAAAGGAATCCATGGCAGATTTTCCTTAACCTGAATTATACGTCGGATGTCATTATTTCTGATCACAAACAGCAAGAGAAAAAACGTGAAAGCAGCGAGTCGGAGGTGTTGGCGAAATGTTTAACTCGCCAAATGTCGAGTGTCCTCGGGTGAGAGAGTTCGCAAAGGTCGGCCCGTCGCCATGACAACGCACGTGTTCTCCACTGCTATCAAATGAAGGGGATTTGTTTGCTCACAGTATTTCAGGTAACCTGCTCCGATTTGATGTAGAATAGTGGAACTGAGAGAATAGGTGGTTATTTATTTAAATTTCGATTTTTAATACATGACACTGGGTAGCGTTGAAATGTTAGTGTTAATTTCCCTCGCTTGTTCTTTTCACGTTTGACACTAAAAGACATCTTTTGTCACAGAGAAAAATCTTTATTTCGTCTCAAGTTTTGCCTCCAAATAAAGTTGTTACTCTATAGATTTGAATGCTACTACATAAAATAATTAAGATGCCTTATAAGATTTAAATTGCCACGCATTTTAATATTTATATTTTACTTATTTAGTTTTGTTCCGAGAATTTATAAATTTTTGGGAAAAAAATCGATAATGAATAATTTTTAAAAAGAGCATTATAGGTCATTTATCAATAGTTTCAGAGTGAGAATACACAGTGGTTTCAGTAATGATTTCTTTTCTTGAAGACTAGAAGAAACAATTTTTTTTCTATTTTTATGCAAACCTCCAGAAGATAAATTACGAAAGGAATGAAAAATTATATACTAGAAGAAATTCTTAATGGAGACATTACCAGTAAGGAAAATTGTTGTATTTTAAAATACTCGGAATGTAATAATGTATCCAACAGATAGCATTCTTATTCAAAAAATACACACTTGTAATTAGGCGAAACTTCTTGTTGTTTCTCATTCAACTATTTTTTTATAATTTCAGCTATAAAATAGTTTTTGCCATGTAAAAAGTAATATACATGAAGCCTTATAATTTTTTAATTACAAACTTGTTCGAAGATTTCCACTATATCTACTATTACATTTTATTATTACCTGTAAATATGACCATTTTTTAGAACTGCCATCCCTAACAATCTGGGGCATAAATTATTCCTGTATATACAAAAACGTAAAGGTAATAAGCATCATAAATTTAATAACTGATCCGAGATATACAAGGTGGCCAGAAATAAAACACCCCTACTCTGACTTCCATGGATATCGAACTACTCAGTGTAAAGGCTCGAAATTTTGTACACATACTATTCAAAATATGGGGAAACGGATTTCACGAAAAAAAAATTAGTTCCTGAAATCACCGATAGGTGGCGCTGCACAACTGGAACTATGATCAAAAGACACAAATAATAATAAAAATTAAAATGTTTATGCGGAATGGAATGCTTCCATGCTTCCTTTTTAATTTTTCTGCCCCTTATGGAAAATAAAAATAGTAAAGAAGCTAGAACTCCCGTTGTAACTGCAATTTCATACTGTAACCAGAAAAATTTGCATAAAGCATGGTTAGAAGCCATGTTAAAAGGTGGGGAATGTCATTCTTATTAGTGATGGCTGTCACGCTGCCAGAACGCGCTTTGCTTGTGAAGTTGTTTTACGAGAATAAAGGAAATGCTCCAGCAGCACTTCGAGAGTTTCGCCGACTTAAGGATTTGCGTAAGGGACCATTGCTTCCACAAGCTCTCAGGAGAATGATCGCTCGATTCGAGGAAACTGGACATCTTGGAGTTCAGCCTGGTCGAGGGCGCAAACCGGTTCGTTCAGATGTCGTTGAAGATGTTGCCACCGGTATTGTTGAACAGTCAATGGATAATGTTTTAGGCTGCAGTAGTGCACGTGCAGTGTCACGACACTTGGGTGTTCCCTATAGCACAGTGTGGAACGTACTCAGAAAAATGGTGCATTGTTTCCCGTACAAAATCCGCCCTAATCAACAATTGCTGGCCACAGACAGGGAGATGCGACTGACCTTTGCATTGACATTTCTTGCTAGAGTTGAAGTGGATGCATCGTGGCCGTGGCAGATTCTGTGGAGCGATGAGGCCCATTTCCACCTCAGTGGAACAGTGAACACCCATAACTGTCGCATATGGGACACGACAAACCCCCGTACCTTCCAAGAGATTCCACTCCACTCACCGAAAGTTACAGTCTGGTGTGGATTCACAGCCACATTCATCCTTGGACCGTTCTTTTTCGAAGAGGTTACTTCCAATGGCCTTGAGACATGTACCGTGACGGCCAACAGGTACAAAAGGATGCTCGAAACATTTGTTGTACCCCATTTGCAGCAGCGCCAATGCCTTGACACCATTACTTTTATGCAAGATGGAGCACCTCCACACATTGGACTCCCTGTGCAACAGTTTCTTCGCCAACATTTCACCACTGACAGAATAATCAGTCGCGCGTTTCCGACAACTTGGCCATCTCGTTCACCGGATCTTAATCCGTGTGATTTTTGGCTTTGGGGACACTTAAAAAACCTTGTTTATCGAGAACGTCTGATAACCTTGGCAGATTTGAAAGAGAGTATCAGTCTGCATGTGAGAAGCATCTCAGATGACCAGTTACGATCCGCAGTTGAACAAGCTGTCCACAGACTTCACATTTTACATCTTCAGGAAGGGAACCATATTGAGCAGCATTCCCTGCATCGATAACGTCCTTGTTTCATGTATGCTTGGTACTTTCAAATAAAATGTGTTTAAAACGTGTTTTTGTGTCTTTTCAGCATACGTCCAGTGGTACAGCGCCACCTATCGGTGATTTCTGGAACTAAATTTTTTTTTCGTGAAATCCGTTTCCCCATTTTTTGAATAGTATGTCCACAAATTTTCAAGCCTTTACACTGAGTAGTTCGATATCCAGGGAGGTCAGAGTAGGGGTGTTTTATTTCTGGCCACCCGGTATAATAATTATGATCGTGGTCTCTTTCTGGCTATAAAACTCCGCTAAGGGTCAAAATCTAGAGGAGCAAGAAAAGAAAATATTGATTCTGAAGCCACAAAATAAGCAACTAAATCTGTGTCTGGCGAAAGAGAAAAAAAAATTCAACTCTAAAGGGTTTGACATTAAATTGGTATCTGACGACTTTTAGAAATGCTGACCAATAAAAATTCAAATATGATGTTTGGCACGACTCCAGAAACCGATTTTTTTATGAACCCAGATCTAATAAATTATTCGTGATTAGGACATTAAATAAATCCCCCTCTTCTCATTAGACAATAAAGCGCAAAAAATTAAATAAATAAATAACAGTTACATTTATTGAGAACGCAATATTTTGGCTCACACTGATATTTTTTTTAATGTGAAAGCTTTTATTTAAAATTTATTTCCATTGAATATCTTTCTATGTAAAAAAGGAATTTAAAGTTTCTACAATGTAAATATTTCTCAACAGTTCTCTCGATAATTCCATTACAAATAATTTTCTCTAAAAACTGCAAAATAATGTAATTAAAAATTACTCGGTTCACAAACTTTCATTTATGAAATTAAATAATAAGACTTAAAGAAAATTTCTTATGATATTAACTAACCATGTTTACCATCGGACAAGCGATATAAATTAAATTTAGTTCAGCAGATTATGCCCCTCTTCCAGTCGTGTTAGAAATCTAATAAAATAGCAAAAATGTGGAAGCATAAAGAGAACATGAAATCAAAATCCACAGAAGCTGGACCCCCCCCCCCCTCAAAAGCTATAGTGCACACCCTCGTCTCAAACAGAAAGAAACAGAGGGATAAACAATCAATATAGATGTTTTTCTCCCTTAACCCTTTTCGCTCAATTATACACGGAACTGATCAATAGAATATTAATAAGAATAAATTATTTTCCCAGGACAAACTATTTATGATCGCCTGACTTAAGACGCTTGTAAAGTTTTATTAGAAACATAATTGTTAAAGTTTTTCGGATTGACATCATTATCAAAAAATCTTAAATATTTGGGCTCCACCTAGATATATATGCCCCGCAGATATTTTTAAACCACCCAAAGGAATAAACAAATATGGAATTTATTGAAGTGCATATCCGAATGGTTTTCTATGATTTCATTCATATGTTAGTGTAATTTTTAACTACATCTTAGAAATAAAATAGCAATACAGAAACCCGAACGGAAATTGTATGTGCCATGAGTAAAGTTGCACTCTGCAAAAACTGTTTTGCAATATATCATACATAGAAATGTCATAAATAATGTTGGATATGTAAATTGTAAGAATTTTTTTGTAATAAAATTGATTAAAACATTATAAAAACAAGATATTCAACTTTTCACTGCATTTTATTGAGACACAAATCACCCATTCATTTTTGTTTTTATTTTTGCTCAATACAGTTATTTATACTTTTTTGACTCATTAGAGCTTTAAATTATCTTAATTTTGGAAAAGAAAAAACTGATACTGAAAGGGTTAAAACAATACTTGTTACTGTTATTTAGTTTTGTGCGGCTTTTATGGCATTATGTCCATTCCCCTAAATTCATTGAGAAGTAAGCTGAAAAGAAAAAAAAAATATATGACGAAATCAAATAGTTAGATTCTTCACCAATTAATGAAAGAAAACTAAAAATTTAACAATTACTTTTATTTCCTGAAAAAAAAATTTCTTCCTTTATTTTTAGATACAAACTTGGATTGTAACTAAAGGAAATACTAGGAATGGGCTTCCGAACGATTACATACGGGAGTAGAAAGTCCAGTCTGAGTGCTGGCTAAAGATAAAGATCAGCACACACTGTTTGCAGTCAGACCAGATGTTTAACGGAGCCGAATTCAGATTATGTGGTCTTTGTAGAATCACCTGCCTGTTTTTAATTAGTCTCGTTCCCAACAGCTTTCACCCATCTGAGTCAACCAACATGTGTGATGCTACCGTTCCCCTTCATTTACCCTTTCATTTCATCAGAATACCCTCTTTTTAAAAAAATTATTTCGAAGATGAAAGAAAAAATACATTAGAAAAATAAAATAGTTAATAATAAAAGAATTTTTTTAAAAAATTCCAGATCCAATTTTATTTTCTTCAGATTTTCGTTTATAATGGGGGAAAAAACATTACTCCTTTTTAAGAATGTTTAAAAATTGTTATATTTTTATAATTAGATTTCTGATCGATGTCTAAATAATTTAATTCATTGAATAAGTAAACAATGTTAACAATATCATTTTTCTGTAAATAAGTAGCGTAGAAAATATTTTCAGGGTAAATGATATTATTTCTAACCTTAACTTCAACTAAATCATCGGCATTAGCTTCTCATGGTAACTGAATACCAAGAACAAGGATATATCGATCTTGTTAACATAAATCTATGGAAAATGCATGGTTAGTATCCTATGCATTATGTTCAAATTTATATAATAAAATTCACAGGTAAATATTTCAAATAAATTATGATACCTTTTAAAAAAGGAATAATTTCCGTTAAGTGAAAAATTTTGTAATTATATAAGTTGCATTTGAAAAGCATATTTCAATAGTTGACGGTTTTTAAAATTATTATAGAACTATGCGCTAAAAATTCATTCAGTCACTTTTACAAATTTATAGAAAGAATGTTTTTGTTAATGGAACATTTTATTTTCTAAACGAACCGAAAAGCATATTGATTTATAAATTGCCATTAGCCTCATTAAAAGAAAAGGTTAGCTCCAAAAAGAATTTTCACAACGAATGATAGCACTGTTTATCCTCGTCCATTAATTTCTTTTTTTAAAAAAAATTCAGTTCTTTATCGCTTTCAACAACTTGCTTTGTGCTATTTTCTGCAACGAATGACAAAAAAAACTTCATATTTTAATAAATTTTAGGCATAAATTAAGGCTATCATTTAACATCTTCTAGAAAACTTGCTTTGTTTATTTCATTACTTGTTATATGATAATATTTAAAAATGTTTCAAAAACACAGTTCAGTAAATATGTTATAAAATGTATTCGTTCTACTTACAAAATAAGAACCAAAAGGTAAATCTTACTCATTCAGAAATCAAATGTTTCGTTTTAGGATATAACTGACATCGAAAAACGAATAATGTTCGAGCAACAAAAGTCAGACGACCTAAAAAATTCGCTACATTTTACCTCTTAATGTTGAGGCTGGCATTATTAGACACGCGAGACTTTTTCTTTATCATTACGACATATTAGCAGAACATTGATTATACACTGACAAATCAATTATGAGGCGCAGATGTGCAGCGCCAAATTGTGTCTCCAGGTGGATGTAAAAGGGCGTAGAGTCGCACTTCCTTCCCCCGCGAAAATTATCTCTTTTGTGTAATTCGACATTTCCGGGTCCACTGCATACTTGAACAGCCCACGCGCCCTGCCACTTTACATGTGGACAACGGCACGCTTTTTACTAACACCTAACAAGCTTCACTCAGGTAATGTTAGAGAAGGCGGGCATCTGTGTGATTTGGGACAGGAAATCGAATTTGGAAAAATTCTTCTAATGAACTATTGCCAACTGAGACTTAACGTTTATCAATTACTTTTAAATAACAAGAAAAATTAGTATTTAAATTAAGAATGTTAAGGTTAAAAAAAATACTAGTTAAACATTTTGCTCTAAAATTCACAAAGGAATATATAAATATAGCGTAAATCATCACATACTGACATTCTAAAATAATCAAGACTCTCTAAATATTAATACCTTAATTTTAATTTTAAATTTAAAAATATATTTGTAGGCTCGAGACTAAAAACTAAGCCCCAAATTTTACAACATCCCTTAAATAGGGAAAATTACTGAAGTAAAATTAAAAAAAAAACACACACATTTAAATAGCCCAATCATAGTGTTCTAATGTAATATGTTTTTGTAATACTTTTTTAATGTAATACTTTTTTGTTTGTTTAATAAAAATGAAATTAGGCAGCCATATAGAAATAATTCAACTGCTCTTATCCTTTTCTTTTTTCCCTTTCCTATTTAGTTTTTCTTTTAATAAAAGGAAAATAGAAAGAACAGATCACTTATTTTTTCAAAATTACAATAAAGTTCTGTTAAAAAAACAAAATGTTCACGAACATTTCTTCAAACGCTTAATGTTTTTTGATATGCCACGTAAACTGATAGTAAAATATGGAAACTTTGATTTTTATAATAATGTAATCAAAATGAAATTCTCCATTAAAGAATGTAAGAAAACAAAAACTCTCCATAAAAATATTTGTTGTAAATGTGGAAACTCGATGGAACTGCAATTCCCAAATAAAAACTCTCTCTTCAAATTTAATTACTTTTGTATCAAAAATATCAGTTGAAACTAAAGTAATTATAATGACTTATTGGAAATTATTTACTTATAGGATTAAAATATTGAGCAGATATACGTCAGAAGCAGTAAAAAGAAGGAATTTCTTAAAGCATCTTCTATTATCACGGTGTTATTATTTTTAAAAGACGTTTCTCAGAATATTAATTATGCTATCTCAACTCCAGGATCTTCATAATCATGTCCTGCTATGTTTTTGCAAATAATTGTCTCCTGGTATACATCGGAAAAGTAAAATATTAAGCATTTAAAATTTTTAGAGTGCCTTACTTTTAAATCTCATAGTTGATTTTGCTCAGTATATCTGGGGTAGGGGGAGGTGAATTTACATTAATTCCAGTCCCGTTTTGAGGCTATACAAATGTTATTTTATGGACGAACTTTCAATCTTGAAGAGAGTGTAGAACGAAAACTAACCCGGCATTCTCCTCAAGTTATTGTATCATACCACAGATAGGAAGTTTGATGGCAAAGCCAGATTCAACACCCACCTGGTTTATTTACATAACAGATCTTTGTTAGATACGCGTTAGAGCACGAAACTTTCCTTCTGTTGCCGAGATTTATTATCTAACAGCAGAGTTACACTTGCAGAACAAGAGATTCATACAGGTAATTAAAAATCATTTTTAGAAAATGTTTCTCAAAGTAATGCTATGGGTTTAATAATTGCTTAAAACGACTAATTTTAAATTTCAAAAGGTCTGCTAAGCAGCCATACAAACAAATAACTAAATGTAAAATGTTAACAGTACTTTAAAATTATATTTGACAATATAGGTGGAGATTACTTTAGAGTCTAGTTCAAAAATAAAAAAAAATTAAAGAAATAGCTTTAAATTCAGATGAACACAGATGAAAAGATGACATGTAATTCTTAGACGATTGAAGATGGAATAGAAAAAGTTGTCCAACATAGAAACGAGTGTCGAACAATATGAAGTATGGAGGAAAATCATCAGCAGAATACGTAACTCTGATAGCGATCTATGTTTGAAAACCAAGAACAAATAATGTCGAGTAGTAGGTCATGTTTATGCACGTTTTCTTAAACTCTTTTTATTTTCCCATTTACTAAGAAGATGGAAAAAATACAATTTATTACAAACATCAAATTCTTGGTGTTAATTCATATTCATCATACTATATTGACTGTGTAAATACTGCGGTTTTTCTCTTTCCTTATCCAAATTGGCCTGATATTTCTTCTGTGAAAATATATAATACAAATATAGTAGCTGGTAACGGGGTGACTGACCGTAATAAAAAAAAGAAACCATCCTCTAAGTCGCTTTTTTTTTAAGAAGATAACATCCAACACAGCAGGATTTGGAAAGAAAACGTTTTTTAACGAACTGAATATTTCCAACTTATCAGGCATAAATTACTATAAATCGGCATAAAAGTAAGGATTCTTTTATCTTTAGTACTTTCGGAAATCTGAATTCAATTTGATTTCGTAACATGAGCTGTTTCAAAAAGCAGGATAATAAAGCAACTAAATATCCAGATTTCCCAAAGTACCAAATATAAAAGATTCTTTAGTTTTACGCTGATTAATATTATTTTATGTCTGAAAAATTGGAAATATTCAATTCGTCAAAAACTATTTGCTTTCCAAATTCTGCTTTGATAGATGTTATCTTCTACAAAAGACAACATAGCTATTTTGGCTAGGAACCAAAACAAAACAGATATGCATTCTTAACTATGAACATATGTCTTTTATTCATATCTTTTGGGTATCTCAATAATTTTGAATTATTTTAGTTACTAAACATGTTGTATATTCACCGATTCAATAGTCCAAGAGTTCCCCGCAGTAAAATCAAGAGTTTAATGATAAAATATTTCAAAATAAACAATGAAAATGCATTATATCTGCAATTACAGGTGTGTCATTATTTAGGCAACAAAGAAATAATGATGATGGTAAAAATAAACAACACAGTTTGCACAACTAAAAGAAAATACTCTTTTATTTTCCAGTCAGTAGTAATCCAAATGCACAGATCATGAAATGCATATTTTAACATCTCTAAAATGTGATGACAATTGAAAAAAAAAGAAAGAAAGAAACAGAAGCGCATGATAAACGACTGCAATCAAGAAAATAAACATGAAAAATCAATGCCAAATTCCTTCACATCACTGTATTTAATCTTATGCGAATGATTGTATAATGCATGCTCAATTGTTTTAAAGTTTTACTTATTTTAAATTCTATGAAATGTTAATGGAAAAGATCTGAATCAATATTTATCTAATTAATATTTTCTCGGGGAACCTTGAAAGAAAATCATTTATATGGACAGGACTGATTTTAACTAAATGTTAAGTTATTTGTAAGGTTTGAAAAAAAATGAACAGTATTATTAACAGTTCAGAAATAAGTTGAAAAAGGTTTGATCAAGAATTCAAAAACATACGGAAGCCTCTGTGTTCAATACATGATCAGAAAAAAGAGGAACAAGAATTGGTTATTTTAAAAGCCTTAATAAGTTAAGATGAAATGATCAAATCTTTCAGCAAAGTAATTAATCAGATGAATTCTTTTCAACCATTAAAGACATTAAGATATCAAAAATAATTGGATTATTTTCTGAAAACTGTATCTGAGCTATGAGAAAAACCAATATACGAAAAAAACTAGTTGGGGCATTTCATAGAATCTCATTCACTATAAGTAGTTGGAAGATCGCTAGAAACAAAATAATATATTTTTTGAGTTTGTTGTTTGCTAATTTAGCTATAAATTACAAGATTGATTTCTTTTCCATTCCATTTCACTGTAAAAAATAAAGAACTGTTAAGACAACCATATCAGTATTATATATGTAGCTTTTAAGAAGTTACACATGAGAAATGTATGTTTAAATCACTTATAGTTCAATTTTTGTTAATTTTGTACTTTTATTTTGCACTAATTGTACCGTGGATAGCCGAATAAACTTTCGGAAAATTGGTTTCCTTTTTGAAGTTTTTATTTTTAAACACTAGCTCATTGTTCTCGGCATTTAAAGAGCATTAATTCTAATTTGTCTGATGTTAGAAATCCGTTTCTCCTCTCACTTTCAGAAACCGCAAGAAATCTCTTCTTCCCTGCGATATAAAAAAGGAAAAAAGGCGAATAAACGAGATTCGTGTTGAAAGGACAGCACAGTTTAAACGAATTTCACTCGTTTCGTGGCAAGAGGTATTAATAGACCGAAACAAAATTTCAGATAGCATCAGCATTGCTGTGGGGAGAGGGCTTTACTCAAACGGATCCTTGTTTTCTCCGGAAATGCGTGACAAGTCGAGCCCTGAATCGAATGTCTTACACCAGAAAGAATTCTGTGCACGTTGGTGGCAGATGTTTTTTTTCCTCCCTTCCCTCCCCCCTCCTGTGTTGTCAGATGCAAAATGGATAATCAACGAACAGGTAATTTTGAGATACAAACAGTTCTAAAATAATTGGAAACAATTCTGAAATGATGGCTGAAATTTATTACAGTAAAAATTATTCGTAATATTAAAAGTTTATACTGATTTTCCCGTTATCGGAAAGGATTGATCGGAAATAAAATACGAACTCCACATTTCCGTTTATCATTTACAGTGAAAGGAAATTCTTTACACTTTATATAATTCTGAAATGTATCGGCTACCAGCTGTTCCATAAGTGTACTCTTCATGCTTTCGAATGCTGGCAGTTTTAAACAATTTATGCCACGTGCCGAAACAATATTCTGTAACCAATAGATATCTTTCTTTATCCCCCTAATCAACTGACCTAATTTGCTTAGAGAATTTTTTAATATCATTTTGATCAAGTGAGAGCCTACGGGATGCTTGACATTTTTAAATGGTGCTTTTATCATAGAAACTGATTGTTGCTAAAGACCAAATAACTGTTTTAAGAAACAAAATTTAACAATTGGATGCCCGAAATAGACACAGTTCAAGGCAAAGGATTAATAATGCGACAAAAATTTCAAAATTTGTTTTTCTATTTCAAATATGCATTGTTTTTTATGCATCTTATTATTTAAAAAAATCAACGTATTGCATATCAGAACCGTATAGAATAGAGTTTTAGGCCAACAGTCAATAAAATGTGGCTTACTTATAATGTTCAAAATATTAAATATTAACCACGGTGCCTTTTTATATTATCCAGGAGTATTAGTTCGAGACTTGTACACGTTTATTTCTATCTTCCATTTTTTCGGCGGGATTTTTTTACAGCACTCTACGTTTTCGTCAAATCATACCTGGGTTTCAAAGTGTCACTTGCCACTTCTTTAGGATAAGTTAGAACAAACGAATAGAATAATTTATCTATAAAATAATTGGGTAATTAATTGTGGTGTATACGTGGTTCAAAGTTGATAATCATTCTTAGTTTTTTAAAAAAATAGGGATGTAAGGTTTCTTAAAAGATAAAAAGTTTATTGGATTTTGTAAAGAAATGCATTTTTAATTGATATATATCTGGCATATCGGGTTTTATTTACTGATCGGAAAGTGTAATGTAGCAACTATATTATTAATTAATTTTTACTTATGATTATTGAACTTTTTAAACTAGTTTTTCATTATGAAAAAGAAATAGGTGGTTTGATTTCAAAGTACATTTAAGATTTCAAGAACTATTGTGAATTTCATTTTTAGTTCGATCTCTTTTTGTGAACTTCTGATAAATAGACAAAAAGGGTTTCAGTACCTTTCAAAGACCTTCATTAAGAATATTTAAAAATAATAAAAAATGATAAATAAAGGTAATTACAACGTTCTGAAACTGTAAGGAGATGAAAACAAACTTTAATGGAATATGACACTATTTGGATCTATCAAAGAAATGTGACGTTCTGAAACTGTCATAATTTGGATATATCAATAGAATATGCCGTTCTGAAACTGTCATAATTTGGATATATCAATGGAATATGACGTTCTGAAACTGTAAGAAGATGAAAACGAACTTTAATTAAATGTGACACTATTTGGATATATCAAAATAAAGGAATCAAAAATTTTGTAGTACCTAACAATTAAAAGAAGGAAAGAATCTAATAGAAAATTTAGGAATTTTATCAATGGAATTTCAATTACCTAAACAGCTTAAATGGACTACAAAAAATTAAATAAAAAAACTCCCCAGTTCTTTGAAATATAAAGGATATTCAAAAGAAAACCTCTTTGTTTTATCGTAGATATTTTATTAAAAATAGAATGTAACAAAACCACATACAGCAAAACGTAAAGTATCATGATGTAATAACTGGAGCCACTATTGACGTAATATTGAATAATTATGTTCCGCATGAAATGATTTGAAAGCAGAATTAGTTTATCAGTATAAGTATTTTGCAGCACTAAAAGTGTTTTACCAAATTTGATATAAGACATTTTGATAAAACAGTCGCGTTATGCCCCGCATTTTAAACATTAAAAAATTTAAAGCAGTACTTCTAAAATCCTTGTTAAACTGGAAAGGGATTTGTGGCAACAAAATAAAAAAAATAATTTTATAAATTCATTTGATTTATTTTATATTTCTGTACGATATTTTCATGAAACCCTTACAGGTGTTAAAAACAATTATTCAAATAAAAATGAATTTGGGGGCCTTTTATTCAGAAGCCTGAAAATTGAATGCTGCATCCGCCGATATTTTTAACACCATTTTCTTTTCCTTAAGCCAACTATTTCTTGCTTCATTCCAAAATTAGTAGTCGGAAGAATCTATAAATACCAAAAATTAACGCAAAATTCAAGAAATTTAGAATTAATCGTTGAAACTTTTTGTATTAGCTAAGAACAAATATGGCAATGAAGACGTCGTTTGAAAATATAAAAATAACCCATTTTTAAAGCATTGTCTGCATATCCTTTATCAGCCGGAATTTCCATAGTAACCCGTCATGTACTTTTTACTACTTCTATTTCATTCATTCAATAGTTTAAATTGATCAAGCTAAGTGCCTGAAAGTCACGCTCATCATTGTGGCTAAAAAAAGAAGCCCAAACAGCAGTCAAAATCCAATTTAAATGTATGGGAGGGTTTAGGGGGAAGGCAGTCTTAAAATGAACATTAATTATTGTTTTTCAATTTTTTAATTTTTAATTTTTTTAAATTAAATTTCTGAATTGTGTAATAATAATTTTATGCAATAGGACTGAATAATTCTCGAATTGGGATATGAAATAGTTATTAATGTTGTTTTGCTTTTGTGCTGAAATTATCTAGGCTGTTTATTTTTATCTTATTTATTACTGATATTTAATAAATAAGCAGAGTTTTGGCGCTGTGCATGAGAAGAAGGGATGTAAAAAATATTAGTTTTCATATTAATAACATCTTAAAACTAACGTTTTTGTTAGAGTTAAGAACACTCTACTTTAGGTTTCAAAAGAAGAACCATACAACGATATAAATTTTTTTGCGTTATTGTATTTTTAAGAAATCTATACATTTATGGATAGATTTAAAATAATAAAAATAATTATTGATTTGCTTTAATTTTCTATCTCTGAAGAGTTGTTTGTATGGTCTTGAAACAGAAATCATATATTTATAGCATATTTGCGATCAACACTTCATAATTAAAAAAAAAATTCTACGATTTCCGGTCTTTTTCATATTTTATCTCTCAAACAAAAAACACTTTTGCATTAAAAAATTGTTTCAATTTATTTCTTCTCATTTAATTATATTTTAATAGCTTTCGGCGTTCAGTTTATAATCGATATTATTGCTATTAAATTCTCTATAATACATGTAGATATACACAGGCATTTTAGTAGAAACATTGATGCATTTTTTTTAATTATAATTTTTTAAGGCATTCCGAAGGGGCTCAAACAGAAAATAAGTGCTCAATTGATTAAATTTTGCTGATAATTTTTTTTAATTTATGCATTTAAAAAAATTGTTGTGGGTATGCTTTATAAAATCACAAACAATTTTAATACATTCACTGGTTTTGTTGCATAAACTTTGAATGCAATTTTCAGTTTCATTCGGTTTCTAAATTGTTGGTGTAAAAATCACTTGCAATAAATTTAGTTCATCAGTTTCATTTAAGGATGATTACAAGTTGTATCTATCTGGTTCATCTTAAATATAAGAAAATCGTGATATTCAGGAACAAACGCTTCTTGATTCTAAGAAAGTCTTATTCTTTAAAGAAAGGGGCAATTCTTCGTGATCTAAATATATTTTTTTTTGTTTGCTCGAGTCTTTCCAAACATTTTCGAGACTAGAGGATACTTACGGTTGTCATAGTTCAAAATACTTGGATAATGAAATTTAAAAGGTTAATGTTATCTTAATGAAAGCGCTCGCTTCTTTTAAAGTTCTTTCACTCATAGTATCCGTGAATTAGCTACGCGCTCAGATAAAGGCAACAGTAATGATGCTTTCAATGAATGATTATCACAAGCAAAAAGAAATTTTATTAAAAAAATGTTTTCAGATTAGATTTAATAATAAAAATTTTAAGGACAATTGAGGAAATTGGATAATTAAATAAATAAATAAAAGAAGTTTACCCTTTCTAGTTAAAATTTCGTAAGAGACTGCATTTTCGAAAATTATTCGAATAGCATTAAAAGTCGAAAGCGGGCATCTTATGCTTTATAATCCAGTTAACTGTAAACCATAATATCCGGGCGATAACGTGATTAATTTATTGAAATAATATGTGCCTAAATGATAGTAGAATTCATTAAAGAAGTTATAGGCAATTGAGAAATTGTAACATTTCCTTCAAAATAAGCTTGCTTTTACACAACAAGATAGAATTACATCTAGTCAAACTCTTCTACGACGGCCGTCAAGGAAGCAATAAGTTATCTAAAATTTTATTTCCCGTAACTGCTTTCAATTCATTCAATTATACATCAGCCGGTTCACAAAAACGGCTTGGGAGATTTTATTATGTGTTACGAGTAAGGCAAGGCACCTTCACACTGGACCTTTTCTGTCACATCAGTTTGAGACATCAAGCTTTCTTGTATCTTTTTTTTCACGTCTTCTGCAACAGTGATAAATAGAAAGATGACTGAATGTTTGCAGCTGATAAGATCTGCTCTAGCAATTTATGCCTTTAAGAGAATTAACGTAGAGAATGAACGGCCTACACTCTCATACTAATGTGTTTGTAGCTTTTCTTTAAGAGATGAACGTTTTAAGATACATTGAAACTGAACCTAAGTGTGCTGAAAATGGAGATTTCTTTTAAAGTACTATGCTGTTCAAGTCACCTCTTTTAGGAAAGAGATAAAAATGATTAGAAACTAAAATTCGTTTTTCAATTTCGATATGTGTATTATGAAATGAGTTTGTCAAACATTCGATAGTGATACATCCGTCGTTCATGAGGTCACCGTTTTTTTAAAGGTCTGAATTTAGATTAGGTCAAACGTTTCAGTTTTCAAAAAGCATCAATTAGAAATTATTTGTTTCCAGATATGAAATATTATCAATTTATTGTAAATTATACTGCCGAATTAAAAATACGAATTTTCATCGAAATTAGAAGTTAATCATGTATACAAGGCATTAATAAAATTGGAAATTTTATTATTTTATACACAAAATTTAATAAATGAGCGATAAATTTATAAAAATTGTAATATTTATAAATGTGATAAATTCATTTAAGCTATAAATTCAAGCAATTTACATAATTACATTATGTCCCAATGAATCATTTCATATTGGATGAAATGAAGGTCTGCATTTTTGTTGTGATATTTTAATTTCAGAAAAAAAATTGTGTTAAATGAAAGTCTTGGAGAGTATGGTTACTTTGCAATAATTTGTTGTAAGCATTTTTTAAATAATATAATTTCTCTTTTTTAATAAACTAGACACTTTTATTTAACATTTTAATACATTTTTAGATTAATCAACATGCTGAAGGTTTAATCGGTCAATTTTTAATTTTTTTAATTTTTTGAATATGTTTATATTTACTTATTATAAAGCATCATCCGTTTCTACACTATAATATATAAGGAAATGCTCAATTTATAAACACTATTATAACAAAGATAACCCAATAAAACGTATACGAATGAACCTATTCAGTTATACTTGAAAAAATCTTAATGTAATCCAAAAATTTTATAATTCTTATAATTTTAAAAAATTTACAGAATTTGTATCTTTTTATAAATTTAATGATAAGTTAATTAGGCAAGTGCCATTTTTTAATCCTTATGTACTTCGCTCCCTCTCAGACAGAGGCCCGGGCAGAGGCCTTATTGGAAGTCCACTCGAGCCATTGGGATTTGTTTTGTTAACTTTTATAGAATCTGCTATTAGATTGTCATCTAATATTTTCAAATTACCAAGCCACATATCTCATGAATTGCTCTAAGTCAAGTTGATTATTTTAAACTCACTTCCCTTTTAATTTATCTTCAATTAATTCTTTATTTTCTTATTTTCCTTCAAGTTGCTACACAATTTTTAAAAGATAGTTAGAACATTTCATGAAACCTAGTTGTAGGTCAAAATTTTTATAATGATAATGAAAGTGTTTTCAATACACAAAGAACAGTGTTCTTGCTATTAAAGCAAAAGAAACAAAAAAAATGTAGCATTTCAATGGAATTTCACACATATTTTTATTTTTATGCTAATTTTCATATTATTACATGTCAAAAGTAATTAAGTAAAACAGTTATTTGTTAAATCGAAAAGTAATTAAGCCAAAAATAATTTTATTTTACAATATTTATTACAGAAAAATATCTAACAAACTTTTACAATGTTACTATATTAATATTTTTTCCCTGTGATGCTATACAAACCAATTGTAAAATATATAATCTTTTATAAAATCATAGTTTATTTCTTTTATTTGATAAACTTGTTTCTATTTCTTTTTATATCTGTATGAAATTTAGATAAAAGTAGAGCTAGTAAGAATCAATATTTTTTTGTTTTAGGACAAAAGAAAATGAATGTAAGAGGTAAGAGGCTGTTAAAGAATAATTAACGAAGACATTTCGAATAATATTATGTGCACGGCCTACTGCCGTAAGATATCTTGATCCATCACATTAATATAAAAATCTAAAAAAATAGATGAAAGTTGTTCAGTCAACTGTGAAGTAAGAGGGAAAGAAAACTAATTATAATGCATTTTTCTCAGTGAATCTTATACGAAAATTAAAATTTCCTTCTTTCTTAAAAAAAATTGAAAAGTATATTCATCAAGGAATACTTCAAGCCAGAGTGGCGCCAAATGATTTCAAAATTATTGAAAAGTCAGAGGCGCCATCTGTGATCAAAATGACGCTCTTGTCTACGAAGATCGAAGATTCCCATCAGGGCGTGCTGGGAAAATGGATATTGTTTCATCACAAACCTGGGAAACTGTTCATTGCGTCTTTTCTTTATCGTTGTTTTCTTCAACTTTATTGATTAAAAAAAAACTGTTTTTATAAAAGGAGGGAAATTTACGCAGGCTGAAAAAAATATCGTAAATTAAAGTATACAAAAAAAAAAAAAAAAAAAAAAACTCAATTTTCATATTTTTGAATTTAACGCCTCATTCTTTTACAATAGCATTTGTTGTTGTTATTGTTGTTGGAGGTTGTAGTAATGATGATTATACTGCTCAAGATAGACAGCCGAATCATACAAAATACGTATAGAATGCATTTAGTTTTCAAGGAACAAAATGAAATTATTATAACTAAAGAAGGAAGAGTAAATTAGTGGAAAATGCCCAATTATTGTGTTAAATCATCGTTCATCTACACTTCTATAATTCTATAAGATGTGTTCCGTCAGCGGAATGTTTCAAGTCGCCTAATAATTTGAATTCTATTCTAAACTAAATTTTTAATAAAAATAAAATTATTCAACTAAGATGCAAATAAAAGCTGTTGTACTGAGGAAATAAACCTATAATATTCTTCATTTTTCTTTTATTGCTTATGTGATTTTCATGCAGGTTCATTCTTAAAATTGCGGGGCAAATTTTAAGGATATATCTGGCATTTAGGAATAAGTCTTTTCTGCAACAGAGCATGGATTGGAAATGCAACAGCTACAAGGGTCTCTTTTTCAAGTTGAAGGAAGACAAAGCTTACAACACAAGTGACTCTAAAATCATTGGACAAATTTTAAAGTTACCTTTTTACAATCGATTCAAATGCAAAGAGAACTATTTAGGGGAGTTCTTTGTCAAAGAATTAAGAGAAAAGTATGCAATAAAATAAATCATAAAAGAGCTCCCTAAAACAAAACAAAACAAAAATGTGATGGTACACACACAAAAAAAGATCTTCCACGGGTAAAGATGAAGATCACATGTAAAGAAGAAAGGCATCTTCATTTATAGATAGCTGTATCTTCTCTTCTAATAAGAAAAGCAGCAGACCCTTCTCATGTGACAGATCATAAGTTTTATTTATAGTTTTCATTATTATTATTATTTCAAACGGGCAGTAAAAATTGTACAGAAAATACAAAAATGAAATCTATGTATATACAGTAGCTGCGCGTAATAAGAAAATACATGAAGTGCATTCTGTTGCGGGGATGTACAAATAAAGCACAGCCTGAAATTACGCTTCAATTTGAAATTTATATTTGATGATCATAAATATCAATGATAGCTATTCGAGGAGCAGTTAGTACTAGTAATTAATTTCTAATGATTTCAGCGCTATTCCCCCCCCCCCCACACACATCTCAACATCATAATTTCTTTGGTATTGGTGACAAGTCTGATTCAAAACAAAACGAAAGTTTAAAAATCAAGCTCTTATGTAGACGATCAATTTCTTATGAAATGAAAATGTACTGCTGGCAGATCTGAAAGACATGCGCGTTTAAAGGCGAAGGAGAAATTATGTAAAAAAAAGGGGGAATTAAAAAATATCTTCATTAGAAAATTTATGAAGAAAGTTTAAAAATGAGATAGGTTCCAAAGATTATTCATCAACTAAAGAATTGTTTCATTTTTAAAGAGGCTAAAATTTAAGCAAAGAAAATAAAAGGGTTCGTGCTCATTATTCATCCTCCATATCTTCCAGGTTTAGAATTACAATTTATAAATTCTTGCTACCCCCCTCTCCGAAATTTCCCCCTTTGCATTCGCCATACGTTATCAGTTGTGATTTATTTTTTTTTATTCACAGTAGCTCTAGAATACCGTACACTTACATTAATTTCACAGCTATCTATTCAATCATGCCACCTTTTGAACTAAAAGAAGAAGGTCTGACTTAATATATATATCATTCAGATACATATATATCAGTTCTGGTTTACATTAATATAATTCAGATATATTATATAACAGGTCTAGTTAGACGTTAATAGTTTTATTTATAGAAATAAAATGAATTCAACAGTAAAATACTATTCAAAATACATTTCATAACGCCATATAAAATAATGAATAAATGTAGAGTAAATACAGAAAAAAGTTCTGTTAGACAAAATAATCGCATGGGAAATTCAAATTCTTTTCTTCCAACAAGTTATTAACTGAAACTTTTATTGCAGTTTACAAGTAAACTGTTATAAAAGCAGTTTTGTATTTAATTAGTTGATACATGACATTGATAAATATATAATACTATAATAAACACTGAATTTTTTTCCTTAGATTTTCCGTTCATTAAGATTTTAATTATTTTATCCTAATTTAACACCAATTTGTTTATCTAAATTATGTTATTCAAAGATATTAATATTCTACGGTGGTTTCATATTTTAATCTCTTCTTTTAAGCACTGCACATTTTAAAAGGCACCCCCAACTAATTTGAATTATCCTCTTTAACATCATACTTAGAAAATTTTATCTTGTTAATTTTCACAAGAAGTTAACAAATATTTTCCTTTATTAATGAACGAAATGAAAAAGATATCATAATTTTAAAAAATTCTTGAGTTAAAAGCATAGATAAATGCTTAAATGTATGGTTGAACTGTTTGAACTGTTGTCAACTTGAGCGACATTGGTTTTGCAGATGAAACATTTCGGTTCAACTATGCTATTTACAAATCCAAATATCTCAGCATCAGTTGGGATAGTAAAAATCATGAATACGAATTTTACAAAAAGCTTTTTAAAACTTTTAACGTGATATCAATTGAATAAAAAATCTGTTTAAGGAGAAATAATAGTTAAAAAAAGCATTTTTGAAATAATCACACCGGTAGGATGCTTTATTTATGATTATGGGATAAGTGAATCAAATTTATAATATTCGAGACAGTTGTTTTATTCGCCCTCTTATTTGATTTGTGATATTTTTCAGGTAAATTAGTCTAATCGAACGAATTACTTAATTTTTAATAAATTAATAACATTTCTAAATAGCAAAATTAATGAGACAAAATGTTATGTCATGGATGAAATATTGGCAACAATCGGGCAGACAGTCCATGAAATTAAGTGAATGATTCTATTACCAACAAAATAAATAACCCAATCTGCAATTTGTGATCCTCACTTTTAATGACCTCTGTGGAATTCATTTATTCAAGAAGCATGTTAGAATTTAACAATTTACTGATATCTAAAAGATAGCGTTCATTTTAAAATTGAATTCGTGATGATCTGAAGCCTGCATTCACATCTTATCTAAAAGGAACAATTGCAGTTCTGACTAAATAAATTTTTAAGATAGATCAGTCGGGTGCTGCGATAGGTTCATCAAGACACATTAAAGACGGCAAAGCATCCGCCTTAAAGGCTATCTTTGGATCTCGGTTTCTCCCTAGCCACATCGGGGGAGGATTCCATAGAAAAGCTACAGAGATCAAGTGATTTAAGATCTGCCGCTTAGGAAAGGGGTATTTATAGACGGTTGAAAGCAGTTCATCAACAAAGCAGCCGCCATGCTAGTTGGTAAAGCACCATATGTTAGGAGAAAAGAGCAGTTAGGATGCATGCAGAAATCGTTTTGAATACAGAAAAGAGTTGATCACTGTCATTTAACTGATTGTGAACTAAGCTTTCAAGGGGCTATTTCACTCGCGTTTACATTAGGGGAAGATTCAAAAGAATTGGAAATAATATTTTGCATAGATGATTATAGAAAAAAAAAAGAAATTTTTGTTCGATTTAGATAAATTTATCTTTCAAAGATGAGCATTAAAATCAGAAAAGTCACACAAATTTTTACAAGTAAACTCCAATAAAAGCAGTTTTGTATTTAATTGGTTGATACATGACATTGATAAATATATAATACTATAATAAATACTGAATTTTTTTCTTAGATTTTCCGTTCATTGAAATTTTCACTATTTTATCCTAATTTAACACCAATTTGTTTATCTAAATTATGTTATTCAAAGATATTAATATTCTACGGTAGTTTCATATTTTAATCTCTTCTTTTAAGCAC
The DNA here is from genome assembly GCA_026289955.1 of Argiope argentata. Lineage (NCBI taxonomy): Eukaryota > Metazoa > Arthropoda > Arachnida > Araneae > Araneidae > Argiope > Argiope argentata. The sequence continues at coordinate 4,198,649 of JAOUZG010047196.1, forward strand.
TGCGCTTTTTTTAATAAAATTAATAGAAGAAGCTATTTTGTGCTATAAATAACGCGATATAAACCCATATAGCTAAAATCGAGATTATAATTTCGCCATGTTTTTATATCGCTTCAATTACTGAGATTATAAATCATATTAAGATACATTTTATTGTCACAAGTATCTGGAAACTTTTTCCTTTTTCGAATTTCTTTCAGGGAAGGTAGAACAGCATTTAAAAGCTCAAATATCCGTTTGGAAAATATGTTCAAACTAAAAATTCATAGCGAAGATTCAGCCACGAAAGCTTCTAGGCGACACACCAGGAATTCATAAATGAAAACTATTTGAGATTGCCCTGTTTGCAAATTTTTTTTATGATTTGGCTGCTTTTATTAAACGCAGTTTGTAAAAGTAGTGTGAATATTTAAGAAAATATCAAAATTCTTCAAGGAAAAAATACGATTTTTTTTCTTGCAACTTGCAAAATTTTCTATTCAATTACACAGAATATATGTCAACATGTCATCAAAGTAATACATTAGAATTCAAAATAGATTCTTTAAACATTCGATGGAATGTGAGTATTTGCATTTAAAAAAATTTAGCTGCACATAAGCAAAACTCCCTTTTCCTCACTATTACGAAGATAGGCATATAGGACAACTTACATAAAGTTTTAAATTAAATATTATTAAGATTCAATAAAATATCGGTATACCAGCGCATTAAAATTCAATTACTATTTATGAAAAGATGAATGATGAATATTTCCCCATAAACATATTTCTTAAAAACTTGAACCAATGAATAACTTCAATGAAGTGTATAAAGATTACAAATTTGCTAAATAGAGACTTATGACTAATATCATTTCGCCGATATAATGCATCTTGCATTGCGACAACAGCTTGGGGATGGTCCATGCTTGTTTCTGTATGATTATGCTCCTGCCCACCTAGATGAAATGTGCAGTAAGGTGAGTATTTATGCATGTACCAAGGGCTTTCCAAGATTGAAGGGAAAAATTCTTTTTGGACAATCAAATAAGCAAACCCTCTATTCTTTCCAATTTTACATCAGTAACATAAATAAAAAGTATTATTGCTATAAGGTAACCGTAACCCGTGCCTATATGAGATCTAACTTCAATTGTTCAAAGAATACTATAGAAATGTTGCAAAATATGTATTTCTTTGGTACATAGCACATCAATTTATTCAAAGCACACATTTATTACCTTATTAGAATAAAATAAACATTGATGTATATATTTTATTTTCATTGTTTGCTTTTTACAGTCAGGATAGATCTTCATGCATTATATCAGGCAACATGAAGGAGATTTTGTTCATTATCAACCGTTATTAAACTCTTAGTGAAAGTATTGAAAGATTTTACCTCTCTTTCAGCTGCATCGTTCTCTGCTCTAAGCACTGAGACTTTTCACGTTTAGAAGCGAAGTTTTATTCTCCCATGCAGAAGCTTTGACAAAGCAATCAATTTTGAGTCTAAAAAACAATGATTTACTTTTGACTGATATGAAATCCTCGATGCTTTTCTCTTTAAAAAATTAATTAGTAGGCAGAAACTGCATTATATAAACTAATAACCAAATGAACAATTTCAAAGTCAATGAATCAAATTCTCCATACAATGAGCCACAAATTTCTTCCTTCGATGGAATGTATTCTTTCTCATGGGTCGGTAATTTTTCTCAATGCAAATTTTCCACTGTTTTTAATTTTGTTACTTTATCCATAGCATCATCAAAAAGTGCCAAAACTGATATTTTGTCAGAAAAATACTATAAAGGCTGGCTAAAGTTTGGTAAGGCAGCTTTTGAGATCTTTCATTGACATGCTTGTAAGCTTTTTAACATTTAATAAAGCATAAACTTTTGTAGGGTACTTTAACGTTGATAAGATTTTGAAAAGTATTTTAACGTAGGTAAACTTTTATAAGATATTTTAACATATATTAACTTTTGTAGAATATAAGGTAGCTAAGTTTTGTAGGCACAAACTGTTATAGGGTATCATGGTTTAACGTAGATTATCACGATAAACAAGCAGTCGTCTATCAGTACATTTTTATCATTGGCGCTCAATTTTATCTGAGAACTAAATAATAATTTAAGGGAATCAATCGCTCGATTCATCCATCGAGGTGCATGGCACTCGGAGGCCTGAGTGTAATTTTTTTTCCTGAATCTCCTCCTAAATACAAGATAGAAAGTTCAATCAGCTCTCTAAAGTCATCTTAACAGCAGCATTTTAAAGTTCAGTGGAGTAAAAGTCAAGCAAATATTCAAATTCGGATTTGGTTCGGGACAAATCCATTGTTTTTCTATAGCACGTAATTTTACAGGGATCGATGTTTTTTCAATTATCTTTGAGCTTTTTAAAAAGTTAAATATCGGGGTTTGATGTCACTTGTTTAATTTTCACTTCTAATACGGTTTTTAATACAAGTTTGTAAACGTGAAGGTAGGAAGGAATAAAAGCATTTCTCCATCAAATTTTTGCTCCAGGAGAACACAAAACCATTAAAATGACCTATATTTTAAGCCGTAGTATCACAACGGAAAATTTGGACTTTGTTCTCGAGATTCTAATCTAAAATCTCCTATAAAACATCTTACGCTTGTTCTTTAACTGTAGAATTATCCACTTTCGGCACAAAAAGGAGTTGCTTTTTTAAATACGTGTGAAATAACTCTAGGCAAGCATTCTTCTTTCGATTTTTTGAGCATTCAGAGTGGGCAAAAGTTTGACATCCCAATGTATGGTCACCACAACTGACAACTCATTTTGGAAATCCTTTTTCATTTTTCCACACATTCCTTCCATTTCTGTTTGGAATCTTTGAATTGAAGATTTGAATATCGGAAATTCATCCATGTTAAATCCAAGGGCATCAATATTAGTTTCAAGAATAAACACAGATACTTAACTAACACCTGTTTAATGTAGCAACAAACTTTGAAGTAATGAAATCTTTCATCTTTACTGATTTATTTTCCCCAGATTTTGATATTTCGGTAAATATTGAGAAATTTTCTGAGTCCTTATTTTCAAGTGAATTCGAAGAGTAATTTTCTTGCAATGGTTCGTATAATGCGTAGGATGTAAAAACGGAAACGTATTAGATAAACGATTTTTCTTCTTTGATAGTTCAAAGACGCACCCTTTTCTTTTTGGCTGTCACATTTTTATCCACTCCTCCTAAGTAACTGGTCGGCCCCGAGCTCTTTGGTGCTGCAAGAATATCTTATCTTCCTTTATTTTCATTAGTTTAATTGGGTCAACGAGTGCAATGTCGAACAAACTGTCTAACTCACTTACAAATTCTTGTTGTCGCCGCATGAATACGTCTTATGCTTTCTTAGCAAACTTTATACATGTAAAAGAACTTCCTCACTCAATTTAGCAACGATTTGGTAGGTACACGTGCCTTTTTCCAAAAAATAATCAAAGCCCGAACAAAGACATTTGAACTTTCATCAACAATTATATTCACTTCTCGAATATTGTAAAACAAAACTACGAGAACTTGTCTATGAGAGGGACATTTTGAACCCGTTATCTGATATTTTATGTTCCCTATTAAAAATATCTCTTTTTTAGAACCACGTGAAATTATAAGAACGTTGACGAGGGGATGCGCGCCTGCTTTCTTTCGTAAATTGATACTGACACGTTTCACGGATAGTTGAAACTTTCCAAGACTCTCTGTATTTTTCAGTTTCATTTTGTCTTTACCGAGTGCAGCCACTGTATGCTCTGGAACAAACACGTGTCTGGAAACACGTGCCAAGCTGACACGGGAGAGCGCTGCCTCTTTAAGTAGTACAGAAGTACTGACTTACACGTTGCAAGTCAGTACGGGTTGCAATGGTTTAAATTGCAATGGTGAAATTTTATTTATAATTGTTTTGGCTTAAAAGGAAAAATATAATAGGGTATGCAAGGAAAAAGAAACGACTTTTATTTCTTTGGGACATCCTAATATACCTGTGGGTATTTATAATAATACATGCAGCGGGAAAAGATACTATTTGGTTAAAAATTAAAATAAGAAAAATTATTAAAATTCAGCGAAATCGACTTTCTCGAAGGATTTATAAATTTATCAAATGTCCTAAAAATCGACTGTTTTTCATTCATGTATATATATATTTTAAGTTTTTCTCTACTGTTCGTAATAGAATAAACTGCTACAAGCTCAACTTCAAAATATCAAGAAAATTTATTTTATAAAAAAAAATAGTCTTCAGCTTTTTGCTATACATTCTATGCAATATAAAAAAATTACTTTAGAGTACAATTTTTAATTCTTATGATCATCATAATTGTCAAAAACTATCTTATCGGGGAATTAAAATAGTTCTATATACAAGGTGTTCGAAAAAAGTAGAACTCAAAGATTCTTCAACTGAGGTAAAAAAGTGTATTAAAATATTTTCACTTCTGCAGAGGGAGATAATAAAAAAATTTCAAAAATTAAGTTTTAACCTGGGGCCATAGCGAAAAAATGTAAAAGAAGTAAGTAAAATATTTTTCTTAAATTTTTCTGTAATAAAATAAAATTGCATACTTCTCTCTGTAAATTTTTTTGGAATACTGAAAGAAAAATTCGTAAGAATAAAAAATTATTAAATTAATGTGACCATTTATTCATAGACCCTAACCAGTGTGGGAGAGAGATTTTGGTTGTAATTTTTAAGTATGGTATCCATACCTAGAAAAATTATTAAAAGGGCAAAATTAGAAAATAAAAATATGTTTATTAATTTTTATTAAGTTTTTAAAAAATGATCAGATAATACATTAATCGAAGAGCTTAAAAACTTGTTCAAAATGAATAATTCGACAATACAGAAAGTAGTATTCTTTTATCAATACTTGAGTATATCTGATTGAGTTGTCTCTTAACAGATTTTTTTTAATTCGCCGGGAAAGGTCAAGAACATATACAGCTAAAGCCAATTTATCTTTTAGTGTTGAATTCTATTCAAAAATAATTGAATCCATCGGTCATCATTTAGCATACTGTTATATTTTATTATTTAACTTTTCTTAAGAAATAGCTGAGTCCCATCGCGCTGGTATCCCTATGTATTTCTGAATCTCAAAGATTTGAATCCGAAATTTATATTTATGCTGATTTATATATCTGGCTTTAAATATGGAAGAAAATATATTCTGTATTTCGTACATGCACAGAATTTTCAAATAAAATAATTTAAATACATATTCTCTGAATATATTTTTAAGTCGATGTTGCACAGTCATAATTTGGGTATGTTCATTTCCAATATAAGAATTAACAAATAATTGAAAGTTTCAGGGGGAAATATGAGGTGTAATGTTTGCAATAAAGTGATTGCTCCCTCCCTAACCAGGTATTAGTATAGGAAAAATTATAACAAGGATTTTATTCTATCAGATTTACGATCCTTTAAGATAATCCTGTTATCAAAATTCGAGATTTTCTCTTTGATTTGAAAAGTTTAATTTAAATAATTAAAATTATTGTATGGAGCTGTAGTTCCTTAAATTTATTCGTAATTAATAAGTATTTTCTGTTCGTATGCGAAAACATTTTTTCATTTACAGAGATTGGGAGCGAAAAAAATTAAGAAATTCAACAAAACGAGTGCCACGTAAGATGAGAAAAAAGTATTTTTTTATTAGAGCCAAAAAGGTAAGAAAATATCCGTTTAGTGCTTCACATTTTTTATGGCGACATGCAATTTAGAAAATCCTTTAACAGTCTTTTTTAAGTATCAACCGTAGAATTTTTATACAAGTCCACACCTCCAAAATTCCATACCTTGAAAATCCGAAATAGGCGCTTTCAACTTCTGTTGAGGATGTCCCCACTCGTGGTATTTCACAAGTTGTCACAAAAACTGCATTTTTAGACCCAAACTGAAACTTCTTTTGCCATCTCTTCCGGGAAAAGGCGCTTTTGACAGGAAGGGAAAAAATGAATAATGAAGATTTCTCTCGCGTGGATGTTTCAACGAATACCATCCAAGCCAAGAACTGCCTGATTTTTTTCACTTATATTTTTTTATGCGAGAATGATGATCACACATTCCTCTGGTTCGGAAATTTAAATGCTTAACATAATTTTTTTATAACTAAAACTGAGAAATAATACCTTTATTCGGATATTTCCCAGTGAAATTTAGCTGACTGTAAATATGTTTCTCAGTTTCATTCACTTTAATTATATAAATTGAGAGAACTATTGTATGAATCTGTGTTATTTCATTGAATAAATAAAAGCAAGCGAGCACTCAGTATAATTGGATATCGGATTGCTACAGGTTGAGCCGGTTCCCTCTTTAACCTTTAAATGCTGTTTTCTCTCGTAAGTACCGGTAGTCTCGAACATTCTAGGAGCATAACTTCAAGAATTGTTCATTAAAAGGTGAAGAAGTTGAATTGTTTTGCTTGATAGTATTGTATATTCCAAAGTATCTCAAATTGAAAGGTTAAAAAGAGAATATAGACAAGACGTAAGGGCCTGTATATTCCAGGGGAAAAAACCTCTTCCTTGTATAGAGATATATCGTTTTAATTTTAAAAATGAATATCACCCGAATAAAGGTAAAATGAATGCTTACTTCCTGATACTTAGCGTTGCTTCTTTTGCTTTCTCACTTCCTACTTAGGAAGAAATTTTATACCCAGTAATTACATTCAAAAATGATTCAAGCAGCATTTCTGAATCTCACATGAGACATTTTAGTTTAAAAATGTGAATAATTAGCTGCAACATTTAATTCTTTGAAACCTGATTCAATTTCATGCACTGTTTTGACCAGGTTGGTTAAAATGAGCTAACTTCAAATTGCACACAGAATTGTGTTGAGTCTTGATTCAAAATGATTATGTACTGGTTCTATATCCATTAAAAAATATGAAAAATAAAAATAAAGAAGTGTAAATTGATTGACTAATTAGTCACTATCGAAAGAGTTTTTTTCTGACAAATATTAACGAAGGTTATTAATTTTTAATGTTAAGCACTAATTTGTTAATAAATATTATCAAATGTTTTGCTGTCACATTCATTATTCTTCAAATAAACCCTCTTTGAACTTTGCGAGCTGTGAAGAATCGTTGATTCGAGATTCGATACAACCGAACATCCACCTAGTTTATGGATTTGTGGTGCTGTGAACCAAACGATGTTGTATTGGTGGGTACGTAAAAGTGGAGAGTGAGGTAATAGCCCAAGTGCCATCCTCATCATTTGCCTTGAACTTAAAATGACCAAGCTCGTCCCAATATGCTTATAACGTAGCATCGAAATGTAAAACTAATCTAACTTTGTTAAACCCACACTTCTTTTCAATGTGTTCACGGGTATGAATGTTATAACATTTAATTACTTTATGATACAAAATGTCACGAATGCCATAGCATTAAAAATCATGACCCTGTACATAATACAGTACACTCCCGAGTATTCAGGCCCAGTGTGGTGGGAGAGCCGGATAGGTCGGAGAAATCTATGAACTCCTTTCTTTACTCCCTCTTTAACTAATTATTGAGTACTAAGCCCTCCAATTATCTCAAATTATGTACAATGTGAACCACGGCTCAGAGAATCATAGAAATAATTGACGGCTACATGTAAAGTAAAAATAGAAGGCTCTGTACTAATATTTTATATTTGCAAGAATTTTTAAGATAAAAATTATGTTAGGGGATATAAACTGTTCGCATTTTTACACAAATTCTTTACCGTCTAACTTTAATGCAGTAAACGTAAATAGGACATCAACATAAATTGTAGGCCTAATTCGTAAGAAAATTTACTCAAACTGGTTTTATTTTTCAATTGTAAATGATACACGGATATAAAAAGGTAATGCTAAGATAAAAGTCAAAACTTCCAGTTTTTGAATTAATTTATTAATGATTTCAACATTCTATTTCGTAGCAACGCGAGGGTTATTTGGGGATGGATCTCGTAATTTTGAACCGCTGTCAGGAGACGAGGACGTCCCCTTCCCCGCATCTCATTAGCGGATGAACGATTGGCCCAGATGGATTTAACATGCACTAAACCCGCTTACACGACGGCTCTTCTGTGGAAGTGGGTCTCGATCCTGAAACCCACTGGTTTCGAAGTCGTGTTCTTACCACTACGCCACCGCGTCCGCTTTCAGGTTTTGAAGGAAAAAAAGTCTTTAATAGATGACTGTTCGTAGCGCCTTGCTAATGCTGCCAATACAACTCCTTAACTTTCCTATTTAATTACAATAAAAGAAAACTAGGCTGAATAATACGGAAGCCAGATAGTCAAGAACCAGATACTCGGGAATGTACTGTACATACATAGTACATGTGTAAAATAGAAGTATAACACTTCTGTAGGATTTGGACCCATCAGTTTTAATAAACTATCTGTTTATTTCTCTACAGAAACAAAAATGTTTCCTGTCTATTAATGTGCATAATATAACTTAATTACTGTTTTATTTGAATTGTCGAATATTTTAGAGACGCGTGAGATATTTAACTGCAATCCCAAGTAGTGCAATATTGTACGATATAATATAATATAATATTATTCAATATTAAATAATGATTATACAATATTGCGAATATTGTTTTAAATAAAAAAAAATATTGTACAATATATGCCTGCTACTAGGGATACTTTCACAGAGGATGGTCCCAGGACAATAAGGCGAAAGTGACTTTGCCTTCTAATATTTGACAACATAAGAAACAATCCGGCGAAACATCAAAGAAGTTTCTCTAAGCGACACGTTTTACGAAAATGAGTCTGTAAGAAGAAAAAAAAGTTGGGAAAGCTGAAATCGATTCTGGCCCTGGAAGAGAAAGAAATTCTCTTTTCAGTCTGATTGTCTTTTAAGGAGCTCCTTTAACGACCTTTAGAGAACTTTCATTTTATACATTTCTCGGACATCTGTTGTCTTCTCAATATTTATGCTTTGCAGTGCTACAACAAATCGCATTCTTCCGGCCGGGAAGGTGTTACCGCAGTGGAAAAAATAAAATACATTTAAGATACGAACGAGATTGGTATTTTCGATGGGCTCTGGTCAGAAAAAAGAGATTGTGGTGATTTATTTTATCCTCGCTGGTTAAGAACAAAATATTGAATGCTTTGAGGAGAATTTCTTAGGTACAAAATGTTTTATCTCTGTAGCTGAATATGGAATCGACACTTTTTTTTAAAGTAGAGAAATTTTCTTCATTATCTTTCTGTATAATTATGCTTTTGCGTTTTCTAAATCGTAATTACTACTATTTAATAATTGTGCGCTACTACATATAAAATTATATTTAATATTTAATTTTCTGAATGCATGGTAGAAACATGGTAAAATAAACATGGTAAACATGGTAGAATTTTTTTGAAAAAAAAATGTATATTATTTTGGCAAAATCTGATAAAAAGAAAATAATATTATAGTAATTTTATTAGAAACAAACATAAATTAGATGCGTGAAGCTTAGCTCTGACTTATGGTTTTAGAAATGTTAACTACAAGAGAAATATTTAGCGTAAAAAAATAACATCAATACAAAAGAATTTTCAAAAAGTTGTACTCACGAACAAACTTAAATCCGAAATGAATCAAATTGCACGCATGATTTTTTATGTTTAATAATGACTTTGCGATTTTGCATAATCCACATCTTGTATTTATTTCCTTACAAAGCATGGACTATTATAATTTGTATTATAACCTGATAATTTACGGAAATAAATCTTTTATTCAATTAGCTGTATTAGTTTTAAAAATAATTGAATTTAGCGTAAAAAGAAAGTATATACAAAAAAAATTAAGTATCTATTAAAAATAGTTTTTTGATTTCATTATTTATGAAGTGAAAAAAATACTGATATCATGAGTACAGAAACTACTTTGGTGCGGTTTTTTATGTCTGAATACTGATAAAATGAAAATGAACGAATTTTTCAACATCTTCACTGACATTATGACATATAAAGGACTTAAAAAATGTATATTAATGTAATATACATTCAGCCAAAACTTTGACTTAGTTAAAATATGCCAAAAAAGTGTTTGGATACTTCTTATTCCGAAATAAAAGGTATACCGTGTAAATGTCCAATCGCTGTAGAAATTATTTTCTATAAATGCATGGCATATCCTTTCATAGAAGGAGACGTCTCCCTCTTTAGATTGGCTGGAACTGAATTTTTTGAAACAGCAACATCTGGTTTGGGGTATATTTCTACTTGAAAAATATAAGGTATTGGGATTTATAGCAACAAAGGCTTTTATCCCCGGTTTCCAGAAGTTAATATTTAAAAAATCTTGTCAATAAACAAAAAAAAAAAAAAAAAACACGCACAAAAGAAAACAAATTGGAGTTTCACTCAGTTAACAGTTAAAAGCAGTTCCACTGGTGCACTTTAGTACATATTCGGGAGTTCCAATGAAGAGCAGATGTAGAAGAAGACGGAGCATTCTCGCAACACAGAGTGGTGAAAAAGGGACGAGTCACAAAGCAAGATCGCAACTGGATGAGGGCGAAAAACTTAGTAGATGTTGAAGTGCTTCATCACTTGAAGAGAAGTTTGTAGATTAGTCTTGTTAGCAGTCATTTTGCACAACACGTTTTTGATTGGGGTATATATTTGAATTCAACAGATTAAATACCTATGATCAAATACCTAAAAAATGTTGCCATTTTTAGTAAGAAGAGAGTAGTAAGAAACTGAAACTGAGTTATAAGAAACTGAAAATCCAAATTCCTAATGTTAATTGAAATTCCCCGCTTTTTTATTCAATATATTTCGAGATATAAGAAATTTTTGACAATAATAGTCTATTTGCATTAAAATGCTCAGTAGAAGATTAAAGCAATACATTTATAAAAATATAAAAGTATATTTTATATTACATTATTTTATTACTTTAGTTATGATTGTTTTTAAATAATTTCATATTTTTAAAAAATAGAAACTCATAAATCTTTTTGATTCCAATCGAAGGAAGAAGACCTGACATATCACTATCAAAACCTTTATTCATTTCTGTGATAAATTTTTAAGATTTAATATATAACACTAATCAAAAGCGTTCAGAACAGCAGGATTTTCGTATTTATTTTGAGATGTGAGGATGGGATGGGGTGGAGGTTCTCATTTTTATAAAAGAATTCTCTGAAAAAAATAAAAAGGTTATTAAATGAAAGGGAAAACAATGTATTTCTTTTGACGTTGTTTTAGAAATGTTTAGATGAAAGGAGAAAATCATTACATGTAACAGATTCTACATCAATTACTTTTCCCCCAAGAGAAGTTTCGTTTGTAACAAATGGAAATGCAGTTAAAGAAATGATTTGTGAAATCTTAAATTAATGAGAAAAAGAACACAGAATCAAAATTCGGTGTTCGTTACAAATTTTATATAGTGTGAAGTATATGAATAGATAAAACATGTTTGAATAAAAAACAAAAGTAAATCCCTGTGCGCAAATAATGCAATTTCTCTACACTTTCACAAATTAATATTTTTTTTAAAAAAAAATTAAACAAAAGCTTATAAATTTTTCATATCTGTTTTCTTTATTTCATACTTTTCTGGTAAAAAGATATTAAATATAAAAAATTCTATAAGATGATATGAAATACCGTTTAGTGAAACTTGAATATGCAAATCAGTATCATTAGGGTTTTATGTATTTCATGTATAAAGAAATGTTTCAAAAGAAGAGCATTTGATTTCTTATCTTTCAGCTGGCTCAAAAACTTTTAATTTCAGTTAGTTTTATTAAAACTAGTGGCTAAACTTATCCAAACCTTTCTTTGAAGTTTATGATCTGATTTATCATTTTGAGATCATTTTAATAACACGGAAATAGAATTTTGGTGTACCATATCCCTTGATTTTGTAAATATTCCAGCCAAAACAGTTGACTAAAATGCAGTAATTTTTTTCAAAAGTCAAAAAGTAATATGAAGATACAATGAATAAACAAAAGAATAACAAAAATTGTATAATTGATGGAAGTGAGGCTAATCTTTAAAAATTTTCTAAAAATGATCCAACGTGAGCGTTAGGTCTATGATTTTTTCGTATACATCCACAACATAAATTGTTTTAAGTTTCGTTAAATAGCGAATAAAATCAGGAATCTCTGTTCTAAAGTATTATAAATTTGATGCATATTTACATATCACAAATCGAACTTCATTGATACAGAAGGTTTTGAGTAATCGCGAATTGTGGGAAAGATAGCATAACCACCCTTTAGCAAATATCTGTTAATCTGTTCAAGGACCAAAAAAAAATTTTTTTAGAGTGTCTAAGTGTGGAGATTAGTCGGCTAATTTTCTAGCAATTAATTTTGTTGGCGAGAAAAAAAATGGAATGAATTCAATTTATTTAAGACATGACTCCATACAGTACGTAAACTGACTATATAAGACAGTTTACGTGCTGTATGCCTATTTTGGAAAGTCTTAAGACACATGGCTCCTCAGGGAGTGACATTTTGCCCATTTGGGGATTGAAATATAAGAGGAGTGCAGCAAAAATTTATTATTCTCTATTTAATCATCTGTTCATTTTAGATAAAGTTTTTATTTTCAATTTTTTTTCTAGCTTTCTCTAATTTAATCATCGAAACTTAGAGACAATACCGACTAAAGACAAAAGGCTCCTATTAAATCAATGCAAATTCAAATTCATAATTATTATATATCAAATAAGCAATACAAAAATGTATTTTTGAGCACAAAATTTACAATGCCGAGAGAAAAAAATCGATCAATGTTGCAGTCAAACATAATTAGAATCAAAATGAATTCTGTGAAGCAATGCCGTTCTGTAAAATTTACCCCAAAAATAGAAAAAAATCAAGAACATTTCGTTTCTAATTTCTCAATTTAAAACTAAAAAGCTATTGTGTAAGAAAAATGTTGAAATCAGACTTTTTAACGGAGATATGGGTATGCAAAGTGATCAAAATTGAAGAATAAGTGTTTAAAACACAATTAATAAGAAAGTAGTGAGCAAAACGTAGCGTCATTGCATATACAAACTATACAACTCAAGAGAATAGATTTTTAAAGAAAGATCAAAATAGTTCGATACCAGAAGCAAAAGTGGAGCTGCAGGATGAGTTTAGTCACTAAAACAGTCTTAATTTCTGAAAAAAGAAACAATTGTTTTGTTTGATTATTATTTGATGGACATTTTATAATGAAAATATTTTTATAGGCTACATTTGTATTTTTAAAGAAATTTATCTTTTTTCGACAAAAGTTACGTGAAAGGTTTGTGTTCCTGGTTTTAATCATTGAAATTTTCTTTTGTGGTTGAATAGCGAAGTCACTGGCTTGTGAGTTTTATAAATGTAGATAAATTAGCAGAATTAAAGGAATGTGCAGAAAGTAAACTGATGCATTCTGTAGTTGATGTTGCAATTAACACTATAAATTAGGTCACATATGTTTAAAGGAAACATATTAAACACACTATAAACAATTATAAAATTAAATGAACAAAGTTGGAAAAAATGAATTTTCTTTCATAAATTCAACAAACGAACAGAAAATATGTAAAAATTCATTAACAGGTAAAAAATAAGATGCGACTACCAAGCATTTAGTTCAGTTTTAATGAAATATTTAGCTTTATTCAAAAACACAAATCACTCTTTTATTTGGTGAGGTTTTTTTTGCCTAAATTCATCGTAAAGTTTTATTTTTCCCTTTGTGTTAAATACAACATTTTTCTTTGTAAATCAATTTCATAGTCAAAATAGTATTACAGCAAGTAATATAAAAATTAAGTCAATTTCTACTTAGAGCAACGAAGAAAATTTTTATTTTAGTTATTTTTTATTAAACAATTTCAACTAATATAAATAATTTATCAAAAAATTATTGATTTTTGTAAGAATTGATTTCACATTCTTCATCTTAACGTGAAAAATAGTGAAACCCTTGCATTTTATAAATTGAGCACCTACCTGTTGATTTCAGTTTTCATTACACACTGCTAAAACTCTATTTAAAAAATTAATTAAATTAAATTAATGAATTAATATTTGAAAAAAAACCATATTAACATTAAATGTCATTAATTACAAGTTTAAAAAAATGTATCTGAAATGTGAATGAATAAAAAGTATTTCATTAACGCCTAAATATTTGAACAAGATATATACAGGGAGAATGTGAACGAACAGTAGGAATTGAATGAATTAACAATAGAGTGGCGATAGTTCATGTACTTTCTTTGTAATTGAGCTCTAAATAGCTATACTCTAGTTAGAAATATTGCTTAGAAAAGTTATGAAGAATTTTCCTTTTAAAAGAGAGCACCATTATTTCACAAAGGAATAATTCACGGCGAAAGTGAGAGAAGTTTTGAACCCAAATTAATTACGAATTAAATTTTAAAAAAATTTCTAATTTAGCAAATAGAAGAGGAAATCAAGTTTCTGATTTAATTTATTTTCTTACTTTGTCTAAGTACTTAAAATATCCACACTTATTTCAATAAAATGGGATGTCGATACTATGTGATGAATAGTAGAATGAACACTTATATAAAAGCTCAAAAAATACAAAATAAAATAAAATAAAACATTTTTCAAACTTATTTAATAAATTATTCAGCAGTGATATATACAAACTAAAAATAAATTTACATATTTTATAAATTCTTAACCTTTTTACGATAAACTGTAGGCATTATGGTAAGCAGCAGTCATTTCAGTCATACCTGCTCAATATGAATTGCCCTTTTTACAGGTTTTTTAGTTCATTATGAGGCAGTTTATATTTTAGTACGTTCATTACCGGGGAGTTTGACGACTCTCAAATCAGTAGGCCCATATTCACAAAAAGCATTGATTAATGGTTGATAGGAATTTCGATAAATTTAATTTGCCTCATTAAAAATACTTTAGAGACCGAAGAAGGATACCTAACTAGCCATACTTAAAACGTTCCATTAAACTTCGACGGCGGGACGAAATGAAGTCATCAGCTTAATCGATTATTCAATTATTCTTCACTAATTTATTTAAGCGCGGTCTCACCTTTCTTGAACAACCCTTCTACCATTTAATTTGATTATTACCTTTACTTCGGTTTCACTGCTTAAATTTCAAAATTTTTACAGCTCCCATGTATTATTTAGTGAAGATATCATTAAATATATTTGAGACACAGCTGATCGCAATTTGATTCGAATTTTTTTCGTCATACTAAATAATTATTCTTTTATTCTCAGCAGTTCTCATCATTTCCTTAATTTAAACTTCTATTGTTGCATAAGAGGAAAAAGCTAAATCCAATTCTTTCAATAAAATGAATAAAAGCAACACTATGAATCAAACAATTTTCCTCAGGGCTTTTGTCTATTAATATTATCAAATGAGTAAAATTTCGATTTTCTTCGTAAATAATAAACAATGAAACTGCCTTAAAACTTTACATAAATTAACTCCTTCAACTTCAATAACGAGCTAGACTCGTCATGAAGTTTTAATGACCAAATTGCACAGAGACGAACTGTGCCGGTCATGAGCTTTTAATGGTTAAATGCGCAGTTGCAGGCTGTAATTGTCGAGCAATTAAAAGTATGCGTGACATTTTTAAACATGCACAAAATTTGTGCAATATCGAACACTTTTGGCAAAAGTTGTTCAGTAATAATTAATGTAAATAAAATAGTGCTTTATTTCAAAATTTTACTGAAGGGATCAACTTTTGTCTGAAGCGCAAGGGGTTAATATGTCTTTAATATAAAACATGAATATCATTCCAATAAATGGAAAAATAATATATATATATTTTTTTAATGTTTTCCCTAAGATATTTTTCTGATATAACTGAAAGAAATGGAATCTAGATTTGTATATGTATGTAATGTTGAAATGAAACTAAAAAAGGAAAAAAAAACCTACTCATCTTCATATAGAATTCCTTTTCATCTAAGCAAACATTTCCTTAGTAATGGATTATAAGCATTTAAAATCCATTAAAAAAATTTCGAAAGTAAAAAAGAAGCGAAAAGTATTTTTTGAGTTTATCATTGCATTTAAAATAAAAATAATTAATTTTAGATTTAGACTCAGCATTCTACTATTCAATTAGAATAAATATTGTTTGTGCCGCAAAGTGGTAAAACATTCCAGAATATCCATCGAAATGAAAAGATGTTACGCTGCTGTACCTTTTTGATAAAAGTTTATTGATTAAAAGTTTGTTGTAGATCGTGTTTTTTTTTAAATTTAGAATAATAGGCACATTGTAATAGTTATTTTTGCAGAAAATAAGTGAGTCCAGAATTTTAACTGGTGCAAAGTTAGTTATAGCTCCAGTCTCAAAAACTTATAAACAATGACAATAACTCTATGGGCAAAAAGTGAATGCATGGGAAGCTCCACTCAACAGAATAACTTGGTCACATTTATTTCAAGTCGTTACGTTAAAATCTTGTTCAAATTGGTAATTATATTTAATATTTTGAATGAATTAATCCTTCCGTTAATTAATGATTCTTCATCAGAATGATTTTCATTTTCATTTTACATTAAGACAATTTCAATAACAGTGTCATTGCATTTTACTATTCATACACCATCAATAAGGTAAATGATTGCCTATAGTAAACACCAGATCTCAGGCCCATGCGATTTCTTTCTGTGAGACCAGATTATCAACGCAATCCCTCTATCTTTGTGAGAATGGAGCACATCATCGATCGTGAAAGCGACGGAATATCATTAACGACGTTGTAGAACATAGCTTCTTCTCTTGTGACAACTCATTTCTGCCAATGATAAATACTTTGACAACATTGTCAAAGACAGAATGAACTTGCCCCAGACTCTCTTGCACGATTGTTCGTTTTGGTATTCGGTCTCGAACCTAAAACCTTCTGATTCCGAGACCTTACCACTCTGCCACCACTCTACCACTCTGCCACCGCGGTTCTATATGCATGCGAAAGAGCAGATTGAAAGACGGATTAGTCCTTTGTGAAATCTGTTCAGTTTTATAAGTCTCAATTTTAGATGCAAACCGAATTTTATCTATCCAATTCTTAATGTTTTGAACTTATCCAGTTCACTTGAACTCGATCAGCCAGGCAGACGCATTTCTTCTGAATGGATTTTATTCAAAATTTGATAGAAACCTAACAGTTATGGTCTGTAGTCCATATATCAAATTTCATCCTTCTAGCTGAAAGCGGATTTGAATTATCGCGTTTGTATACACGCAGATATAATAAGTCTGAAGCGTAGGGATTAGTCAAAATCTCAAAAATTTTGACGATCACTAAGCATTTTTTTATACTTCCTACATACGAAAGTAAAAATAGCAATAAATTAAAAAATAAGGAATAAAACCCTTAATTGAATTATAAATTTTTAATTTAAAACGCATAATTAGTTAATTAAATTAAATCAAATAATAAAGCATTTTCTAGCAACAGTTAAGTTTTCTCAGTCTACGCGCAAATAATTAGTTTGAATTAGACGAGTAACGCGTATTTCTTTACTCGTCTTAAAAGTTCATGCCTCTTTGCATGTGTAACAAGTTTACTCGTCCGTCAAGTTAACAAGTTAATTCAGTTAATTCTAACAAGTTAACAACAAATCTATTGAATTGTTGTAAACTCGAAGAACGTTTGATTTAACTATTTTAAACTAAGTTATTTTAACTAGTAAAAACTAGTTTTAACTCAAGTTAAGTGGTGACGCATATACATGACGAACACAATGTAAATGATTGATCAGTAAATTTTTTTTACACACACACACACACGT